>JASKGM010098066.1:0-12586 GCA_034509205.1 Ceratonia siliqua
AAATTAAAATTTTTAAAATGACTATTATTTTAAAATTAAGTAAGTAATTATTTGACATTAGATATACGTGATTTTTTTTCTTGTTGTTTAGTATGAATTTAATGATTTGTTAAATAGTTATTCTCATGGATAATAATATATGCATATACTAATGAATTTTAACATTATAATTTTTTGTTTATGAATGAATAAAATAACTTAATTGAAATTTTTTTTAAAATAAAATAAATATATTTTTAAATTAAAAGTAGAGTGACCAACAAATTATATCTAAATTAAAACGGGATCTTAACATAACTGATATATTTTATATCTAAAAATTATTCCAATGTACATTATTTTACCCGACAAATTCAATTATAATAATTTATGAAAGTTCTAGTTTAAATATATTTAGTTGAATGAGTTAATTATCAATCAGACAACCATGCATTTGCATGGTGCATGATGTTTGATGCAGTCCGGCTAAAAATAATGATGTAGACTCCATTATTTAATCAGATTCTCAATTATATGACTCATTCAATATTTTTTTATTTATCAATTATGATTTTAATAGGACAATCAATTATAAATAATTTGGGTTGTCAATTTGTTTATGTATTAAGAAAATTAGAAATAAGGAAATTAGAAATATTGAATACACTGAATTATTTTAAATTAAAAAATAAAATAATATTCTCTCTCATATATCTATTTTTCCTTTTAAAAGAATTTTTAATTTTTAATTTTTTTATAAGAAAAAAATTCTTTATTTTTGATTTCTTATTTTAAAAGAAGCAAAAATAAATACTCAATTTTTTTTCATTTAATAATGACTTATTTTTAGAAAAAATTATTTATTCTAAAAATAAAATAAGTATATTAAAACAAGACCTAAGCCATATCATTTATCTAAATAAATGACTTGTGAAACCAAATGACATTTAATTTTAAGTGAATTGGCTTCTCCTCATTGGACCTTGTACAAATGACGTCTTACATGATATGTGTATAAGAATTTTTCAATTTTAGGAGATTTTTAATGGAAAATAATTATCACAAAGGAAAGGTCAGCATCAAAGCTCTTTAATGACTTGTTTTCCCCTAACCAAGGGAGGGCTATCCTACAGCACCTCCCATTTGTTTTTTTTTTTTTAAGTTTATTTTTAAAATTTTTTTTAAATTAATTAACTATTTTTTTCAAAATTTTTTCTTAAATTTTTTTACAATTCTATTATTATTTATCTATAATTTTTTATTATTATTCATTTGTAACTTAAAAAATTTTATAAAAAATACAAAAATATATTTAAAAAAACTCTACAAAAAATTTATGCTATAAAAATTAATTAATTAATTTTAAAAAATTAAAAAAAATTAAAAAAAATTACAAAACATATAAAAATAAATAAAAAACTCACGGTGAGGCGATAGTCATATTAAAAAAATATATAATTGTCAAAAAAAATATAAAAACAAGTGCATAATCAAGATTGCAAATGATCAATTACGATTTAACTTATTTTATAATATTACAAGGCAACATAATAGAATTCGAATTCATATACATGATACTAATATCTTTATGCTCATTTATGCATCTGTGTAATTTTATCTAAATATTGTGTAATTTATATATATTTTATCAATAAATAATATTTTAACATAAAAAGAGTGATTAAATAAATGTTTAAACTTTTAATAAATAATACTTAGTGCTCAATTAATGTTGTTTGAATTTTATAAATTATATATATAATAATATAAAGAAGTCAGATTGAGTGTAGGTGAAGCTGAAGAAATTAAAGAATGAATGACAAAATTTTGGGCATGAAATATTGAAAAGATATTACGACGAATTATTGAAAGCAGAACAACTTTTTAAAAAAGCTTCGCTATTTTCAATCTTGTTTGCCAATTACGATTTACAAAGACACTTTTCACCAAAAGCATGAACGCACTCAACAAGCCCTTTGCTTTTAAAGATATGCTTATCGATGAGTCTAATCATTTTTGTAAAATTTGAGTAGCGTTAAGGTCTTTCTCTGAATTTAAATGGACCTTTTTACTGCTTAGCTTTCTTCGAGCAGGGCTCTATTCTCTAGCCTAATTTTTTGTTTTGCTTCAAATAATATATAAATATATTATAATATTAAAAATATTATTTTTTATATGATAAATAAAAATAATGATAATTTAAAAGATCAAATTGATGCAATATCTAAATAGATTCAAATATCATAATTAAAGAAAATGTTTGATAAATATTTTAATATATAATATTAAGTTAGGATAATTTTTTAATATTATTTAATTTATACTTGTTATTTATTATAGATAATTTATTTTTACTTATATATATTTATTTTGAATAATTTTGAATATATTTATGTTAAATTATATGGTTAATTCTTGTGTATTTTATTAGTTATATAATTTTAGGCTTATTTGGATCCTAAAATCCTATAAGGTTGGGGTCAGAATATTCAAATAGAAATTTGATAAAAAAAGGCTAAGCTTGGCCAATTTTTGTTATGACTCGTGGAGAGCCGAACCGGCTCTTTTTACTGGTTCTAGATATGCTACATAATTGGATGGAATGTTTTTATTTGTTTAGATTAAATTAATTATATATATATATATATATATATATATATATATATATTGGTTTTGAGAATTCATTAAAATTCACCCTTATCTATCTGTTTATTTATAATTGATATAATTAAAAAAAATTTCATCAAATAGTAGTCTTCTTTTTGAAAACTAGTAAACTTGTGCCTACGAGTATGTGGGAAAAAAAATGTAGGCGCATTAAGGGATTGCTTAGTGGTGCTGATTGTTTTTATTTTTTTTAAATTAATTTTTAAAGGAATTATAGGAAAAACATATTTTAATCTTTTATTAAATTGTCTTCATAAGCATTTTTTAGTATTATACAAATTTTATTTATAAGTAGTGTACAAATTACTAAGATGGCTATATTTGAGTTTAACAAAAAAATAAAATTTAATGGTGCAGCTTAAATTTAAATATAGTCACTTTAATCGTTTATAAATAAATTTTGTGTAAATAATATTATTTACTAATAGTTAAAATACTATTTAAATTTTTACTCAAATATGTTAGAGTATAGAGCTACCATAGACTTGTTTTTGTTATGGGGAATTCTAAGCTATAGCATCATGTAAATGTACTGTAGTTAGGGGTGTGTAGACGAACCAACCCAATAAAAAATTTAACTAAACCAGGTACAAACGGTTCAGTCCGATCACAAATCAACCACTATGCAATTAAGGACCATTCGGTAGGTGGTTTGAGTTTTCCAAACCACCGATTTAACTTAATAGAATCGAATCGAATAAAAAAAATATATCTATATATATATATTTATTAATACTTATTTTTAATATTTTATATATTATATCTTAGAATATCGGTTAAGTGAGTTAACCGAACTGACCAAACTGTTATATAATAATTTGGTTATGTTCGATTAACTTACCATTTTTACATGTTAACTAATCAAAATTGAATCATTAGGCTTTGCGCGGTTAGGTTAACGATTAAGTTCATAATCAAATCTAATCGAACCATGCACATCCCTAACTATAATGGTGTAACTTCTCATAAAAGTTGGTAGGCCCTATCAATTATATTGTAACACTGATTTATACTTAGAAAAAAATATTTAGTACTTCTGAGAGCATACTGTTTTCTTTGTTAAATTTGCGCAACATAACACATTTTAAATAAAAAAGTATCATATAACACAAATTTAATGAAAAGAATACCATACTTAAAATATAAAAAATGTGTTTCTTTACTTCCTTTATTATGGAGCCACTACTAAAATTTAATTTTTTATGTGTATATTATTACAATAATTATGAAGTACAATATCATAACAGTTAGCTTTGTTATTTTCCTGGTGCCTGCTCCATGTGCAATGGGGCAAATATTTTAAAAGAGATTGTAAAAGGCAACCCTTGATATAGGGCACTGGGTAGGTCCTCCCCTTGAATAATAAGCTTTCAATTAGCGCCAATCCTCAAATTCCTAACATTCAAAAGCTAGAGATTTGTAGGTCATTACAGATGGATTGCACAGAGTAGTGGTCCAGCCAAAAGAACCAAAACAAAATGGAGCTTCAAAGTCTAGGTCAAAGTAGAGCACATAGTAAACGATAATGGCTAAAATCAGTCTTCTAGTACACTCTATTTTCAAACCCTAGTAGCCCTAATCTCTTTTCTTCCTTGGCAAGCTTTCCTCTCTTTATGGAAGAGTTCCTCTCAATGAATGTAAAATAAAAAAGAAAATAAATAATGGCCAATACATTAGGTGGCTCATTGGACAATCCAGCGCGATCATATCAAAACTAACAAAAGAAAGAAGGGTTTGTTATATGCCAAGAACCATGAAAAGTCTAGGGTTTGAAAAAAATTAGGTCGACCCAATAATAATATAAACCTGATTTTAATTTTAAAACTTAGGTCTAAGTTTAATTTTTGTTTTAAAAAATTAATACTTAAGTTCCACCCAACCAAATTATGTGAATGTTAAGTTCAAGTTTAGCTTGATTATGCAAAAGAAGGATTCTTTTTTTTTAGGTCAGTGAAAGAAGGTTATTTTACATGCTATTAAGCAAGAGGGTGAACAAAAATTAGGCCGAACCCACCTTTAAGAATAATATACATAATTTATAACCAAACTCAGCCTAACCTGATTTTAATTTTAAAATTAAAGTCTATGTCTGATCTTGTTTAAAAATTTAATATCCAAGTTCATCTTACCTTATTATTAAACATTAAGCCTAATCCCGACCCTTATACTTAAATATTCAATCCAAACTCGAGCTTTTCAAAGTTAGGTTTAGATTGTTAAATGTTTACACACATATACAAATATTGTAACATAATAAAATTAAAAACGTTCAAGTATAATTTAAAAAGTTGTGTTATATCACATGCAAATATTCAATACATTTCGTAACAATTACAAATATATATTTTTTTAAACATTTACACTTTACATTGATTATATGCAAAGACAGACTAAAATACATTAAATTAAGGGTAGTTGCTTTAAAAAAATATTATATATATATATATATATACACACACATAACATAAGGGATTTACTCATTCACTATTATACTTTTGGGACGATAAGGATCCACTTTTGTGTGTGGGTTCTGTTTACTTTTTGTGAATGACAATGAACGATAATTTAGAAATTCTCATAATGTAATTATTTCTTTTTAAATTTTTATATTATTATTTTTATTTTATAAATACATCACTCACATAATGATATATATTATTTTTTATCACTTATTATTATTTTTTATTCACTCCCTCACTGTATGCTTTGTAGAAACTCAAATCCTATACCTGAGGCAAGTGCTGTACACATTCATCACTATAAGGGGGCCTTGTATGGAAAAAAGCATGTACAAAGCGGTAAAGACGAACAGTATGTGAAAAGTTCTGAGTCAAGATATGGTATCCCCAAGTTTCAAAATGCTAAAGGATGATCGTTTCAAAGTACAAGAAGATGGTGTGACTATCTTTTCTGTGTGTGGCTGTGGGGACAAGCATGTGCGCGCATGGATATGGAAAACAGTCCCCTAAGGCTCACTCTGACTAACTATTACTACTACAGTACTTTCCAAAGATCAACTAAACTAAAGAAAAAGGAAGCTCATTGATAGAGACAAAGACCACCATTATTTTGCTTGTCCCAACCTAGGGAGCCCTCTCCTATTCCACTGTCAAATGCATATCATTGGCAGGTTTACTTTTAAAATCTGGCGGTGCAGGAAAATTTCCAACCAAATCATAAATGAAAATAACCAACTATAATTGAAAAAAGTTGAGTAAATTATTTATTCTATAATAATGTCTTATGAAATTTATTATCCTTTTTAATGTTATTATGAGACACCATTTTATATTTCAATATTTCTATAAATATTTGAATGAATTCTTCCAAAAAAATTATGGATGAGTTTGGTTTGAATATATTTTTTTTTATTGAAAAGGAATAAGATTGAAATCGTATTTGATTAAAAATTTTAAAAATATTTTCTTGAAATTATTTTTTAAACAGGGTAAAATATGAAAATTACAAAAAATTGTTTTAAATATTTCTTGTTAAAAAATTTGAAAAATAACAAAAGTGTGAAATCATGGTAACAATGTTGTAATTAAGTTGAAATAATTTGAAAACCTGATAGTAATTTGGTAAATAGTAAGAAAATTAGTGAAAACTTGAAAACAGGAAATATAAATATAAATCAAATATGTTTTTTAAAATCTAAAAATTTTAAAATAAAAATCATTTTTAAGAAATGAAAATAAAAAATATTTTCACAAACCAGCACCTATGTTTTCCTTAAAAAATGAGATATTTTAGATGTTACATCTGAGCACAACAGGAAAAAACATAATGGCCACCAATTTTTCTTAAGTTTCAGAAAACAACTATATCAACATTCTGAGTACATTTTTCTCTTTCCTATAAATTGCTCAGCTATGTGGAAATATCCAGTAGCGCCCTCGGTGAATATGAATAGTACAACATAAGAAAAATGAGGGGAACATGATGGAAACATCAGTTATTTTAGAGACAAATTAACAGAATGGATGCCTATACAACATGTGATGAAACAATACTTGGAAAGTTTAAAATTATCTCGGTAGATGCTTTCATATTCCAATTGCATCAAGCAACTGGGAATGTTGATAAACCGAAACCAATGAATTTGCTACAATGGCACCACTAGCAGCAACTGCTGGGACTCCAATGCCAGGGAAGGTGGAGTCTCCACAACAATAAAGCTGTGGAATAGGGGCTGAATGTCCCGGAAAAGTACCTTTACCGGCTTTGATAGCCGGCCCGTATGTTCCTCTGTTCCTACGGAGAAACCTTTGATGTGTTAGTGGACTTCCTACTAACTTTACTTCACACTTATCCCTGCTAAAACCTGGACCAACTGCACGCTCCACAGCTCTCCACATTACCTGACATACAGTAATGAATAAATTTGATAAGAACAGTCAATTGAAAGAAAAAAGGAAAGGATAACTAGATCAGATTCTTTTTGCCCCCACTAGAATCAATGTCAAGTGATGGGAAGAAACAACAGACATGGGATTGTTTGATGATGAGGAGAACTCAGCATTAGTTTGAAAGCGAACTGCTCAAATCTTGCATAATTATGGCAGTATTAACACCACCCACTTTTTACAGCAGCAAAAAGATGCAATTGCAATGAAGATAAATTTATTTCATAATCTGAAATCTATATATATATATATATATATATATATATTGCCAAACCAGTGCACTGGTTAAAGAGTTGAAGGCTGGGAAATCCTCCCAGATGTCATGATGCAAACTAAGTACGGACATATCATGTTTCATGTTGTCTAGCTTCACAGATCTCAGATACAATTTATTCAGCTCTGCCAGGTTTAGGAAATCTAATAAATACCACTAAAACACTAAATGTAGTTACTAACTATACCTCCTCATGGGCCAGGTTAAGCTTGGGCCAAAGCCTAATAGGCCTTTAGGTGATGGGCTTAAGTCCATTGTTAAAGGTTGAGTACTATAGAAAAAATGAATTTATAGAGTGAAAAATGAAAGATAAGACATAATAAACGAGAATAAAAAGAATGAGAACAAATAATGTATGTAATACACAATTTGAAGAGAGAATTAATCAATTAATTATGTTGTTACTTAAGCTGGCTTGGACCAAGTCCAACTTGGCTTTAAATGTTAAGCCAGAGCCTAATCCCACCAAATTGTGCCAAGTATACTCGTAGGCCAACCTGGCCCACGACAATGGCCTAACATAAAGTTCACTCATTTCAACTAGCTTTGACAAGAGTTTTTGACATACAATTATTGTTTTCAGCAGGACATAGAAGGTGCCTGAACACCATACGGTATGTTATGAAGCATATTCACATACCTCTGACCTTGCAGCTTTGAGATTTCTATATTCAGCACTCCTACGATCAAGTCCTTCCCACAACTCAAATGGTTCAGTTCCTGGCATATAAGCATGTAATACGTGTTTCCCAGGTGGTGCCAGATTAGGACTAAGTACACTAGGTACAGATATCAACACAACATTCTGATCAGCATCAACTCCTCTTTCCCAGTCATTTACAACTATGTGATGAATTCCCAAATCATTACGTATACCCTGGACACGAGACATTATAACAATGTTATCCACATCTGTTAACTAGCTTAAACAGTGGAAAACTTAAACTGCAGCTTGCAATTTGAAATTCAACTAGCACAAGCAGCACTGCTAATATACCATTTCAAGATGAAACAAAGATTTTATGGTGTAAAAGAAGTGCAAATACACCCATGCCTTAACAAAAGAAAACATTGGGCACAATATGGAGCCTCATCTTTCATTTATCTATAGCTTATTCTTTAGATGAAAGAAAGAAAGAAAAAAAGTATAAAACTAGTCTCCAAAATGGCAAACCTCAGCATCAAAGCCTAAATGGAGATGCATGAATGATTCACATTGAGGAGTCGTGTTAATCCTGTCTGAGTAAGACTTTGGAATGACCTCCTTAGGTAGCAATTTTAAAGTGTCCCACATTGATGCATTACTGACCACAGCCTTTTTAGCACGTATGAACTGTAGAATACAAAATATTAATTCAATGAAATTATAAAATACAGATATCAATGAACTAAAGTTGATTTTTAAGTATTCTCTTATCATTCAAAATATACTTGACCACTTCTCAGCTTGACTCCAATGGCTCTGTCATTTTCAACAACAATATTTTCCACATGACTTTCAAGAGAAAGCCTTCCACCAAACTTCTCAAGTCCTCGTACAAGAGCATCAACAATAGCAGCACTTCCGTTAAGGGGATACTCAAGACAGCATCCTGGTTTGTACCATTCTGCAAACATGTAAATCTAAAAAATTGAAAAAAAAAATGTTCAGACATCAATACAACAATATTTAGTAACAAAATTTATTGAACATTCTTCACAGATGCTTAAAAAGATGTGGAGGGAAGAAATAAGTCCATGTTCTAGTGCCTGTTAATGGAACAGTAATTAAAGCCTTTAGAGATTTACATGCTAGGCACCACCAAGTACCATTCTACTTTATATGTGAGTGCAGATTGCAGAACAGAGCTACTTATTAAGCTTCTTATGGTCAGAATCTGGAAATTGATGTGCTAATTGAAGGCTAATAAATCTATGATTCTGATTCTATTTAACAATTAAAATGAAGAACTTTTGGATTAGGACATAACGGGGATACATGATATTTCAAGAATCATCAATTGCAATACAACTAAAATGGCACACACTTGGGTAAATGCTATGAAGCAAGACCCTAGAAAGGAAACATAGATACTCACTTAATAGCTGAAGTAATATATGCAAGTTTAACTAATTCCATTTTAATCTATAACAAGCTGAAGGTTCATGAGCTATAAAGATTATTCGAATAAGTCAAAGAATATTCCAAAACTTTATATGTAGTTACCATCTCCGCTGAGAGTACACCATTTGCTTTCACCCCAGCAAGCAAGAATGACAATAGATCAATCCAATTCCTTATGAAAGGGTCTTTCAGCTCCAATCCATCAATTATTTCTGAGAACGGTCTGAGAAGTTTAGTAGCACCAAGAGCACCTTGAGGTCCCATCTGAATAAAAGATTTTAAGAGAGAAGGGGCATATCTAGCTCCTGCAGTGGAAAGAACACCCAAATCTCCTCGAATAGATAGAGGAGGAAGAGCCATTGCAGCTGTAGACAATGGAAGTATAGCATCCTGTCAAAGAAATTTACACTTGGCCTTATGAGAGGCAACAAAGCACCAATATAGATTTCAACTTGTCAACTTATGAATATCTTCACAGTAGTAGGCAGAATACTAGAAGAACTCACGAGAAGTTTCTTCCATTCCTGTACAGCATTTGGACTTGCATACTTCTCAAGGTCCTGAAAATAACCGAAGTAAGGAATAGAAATTATATTTGGCCTCAATAGCTTATAATAAATGACTAAAAGCAGCAATATTAAGATTAATAACTGAATCATGCTTATGAAAGTTTAGTTTTAACCAATAGATTCTTATTTCATCATAAATTACTTTAGATTGAAATTAAATCAGGATTATATATGATAAAACTGAACTTTTGATGGGCTTTGTAATTGAGATATGATATAATTTTTCATTTATTAGGATTGGTATGAAAGTTGGTTAGCACTAGGTAACACCAAATAGTATAAGATCCAACAACTTAAAGTATTTGCAGAAGCAATTCTGGTATTTAAAATGTAAAACAAAAAACCCATACACAACACACACACACACACACATATATAGATAGATATATAGGATCACTCATTTTTCATAGGATGAAAGTTATTCATAATAAGATTTTTCCTATTATTCTCCAAAGAAAACAAAACATTAAAGAGACTTCAAGCATGCAAAGCGCATATAAAAACATGGGACACTTGTAATGGTAAAACTTAGACCAAAAATGAAATAATCCACCTTGAAAAATTCTGTAGGCCCTATGCGTGATAGGAATTCACCTTCAGGTATGTAGACCATCCATGAGTCATAAGTGGCACATGGAAGAGATTCACCCAATGCATCCAGAACCTAAAATTATAAAAAGGACAGACATTAAACTTGCTACTAGAAATTTGAATGTAGCCTTTTGGTCCATTCAATTCAAAGGTTTTTTACAAATATGATCAATAGCAGCTCCAGTGCAAAAGCATGACACTAGCCTCTTAAGTTGGTATGTATACGTACCTTAAACTCCATGAAGACAAAAACTAATAAGGACATATTGTCATCACTCATAACTCTTCATTCTTAAAATGGAATTACCTGTGCAAGAGGATTCGCCTGAGGACCCCTTGATTGCAACCCAGAGAATAAAGATGGCCCAGAATCAAACTTGTACCCTTTGATATCAAAAGAATGGGCTGCACCACCAGGTAGGTCATGGCTTTCTAGCACCAGCACATCTTGTTGGTATCTTGCTAAAAGTGCTGCACAACAGAGTCCACCTATACCACTCCCTATGACAACAACGTCGGCTTCTGGCTTCCCTGAAAACCATATGAAATTTGCATTAGAAATGCCAACTTCTGGCCCCCACATGTATTAAGAAGATACGAACCTTTAGTCAATGACACTTTAAAAACTGGCAGTCCATATGTTGACTTTTATGCTTAACATAATAAATAAACATAGACCAAATTCCCCTTATTTCTCCCGCTTCCGCCAAATTTTAAAACCCAACACCCAGCAGAGTTCAAACCTCATACTATCAATTTCCATAAAAATAACCAGCTTCAAGAGCGTAACTCTAATGTACAGATTATTACATGCTAGCATCTGAACCTACCCTAACATGTACAGAGAGGCAAATTCCAGCGTGTATCTTAGAGACAACATTAGTAGAAATGATAGCAAGGCTTTCACTATGAATGTTCACTGTTCCGACTTCCAAAGGCAACGAACTATTGATAATGATAATTGATAAGCTAAAGGAAGAAGTTGGACAACTATAGATACAAATGCTGGCTTAATCTTCATTCTTCCATATTACCAAAAGAATCAAAATACAAAAACATCGCTTGCATTAAATGAGTACCACATAACAACGCATTTCTCCTTTTGGGTCAGCTGGGAATTACAGTAACAATAATATAAGTTTCCCAGAAAGAAATCCTAGATTTTGAAATTTACACAAATTAATCCAAAATCATCAAGCAAATAAGAAAAAAAGAAATGTCAAATAAGAGACCTGGAAGAGACTTTTTTTCTTTGAGGGAGAGAGAACCGCTGGAAAAGAGCTCCTGACCGTTGGAGTTTCGCGCCAGAATAGATTTCCTATCCGTTGAGAATTTGACTGCGGGACTCAGTGGATTAAGAAACTTGACAAAGCTAGGGAAGACACCAACTGCCATGGGAACTACAACTAAAACACAGGACTGAGGTCCCCCTTGGAGAGAGGTGACTTCAATTCCTACTTCTCAGTTCTCAGTCAGTTTGTAGTTTTGAAATTAGCCACGTCAGTACATAGTTCAATTGATAGAATATCGTCTTCTCTTTTTTGGTTAAGCTACGTGGAACGAGAATAAATACTGAGGAAGTAAAATAATATGGATTTGAAAGATGGGTTAGTAATATAAAAATTTTAGAGTGGATAATTATGTTATATATGAATATATATATATATATATATAAAAATTTAAAAAAATATTATTCTTAATTTTTATAATATAGGTTTGGTTCTAACTATATTCTTGAACTCATTTTTTTCTTTCTTTTTTGTTGTGAATTTTTTTTTTGTTTATTATTTCACTTTGATGTGAGGCTTCCTTTCCCATTTTTTTGGCGAATGAATTGTCATTTTTTCTTTTTCTTTTTTGTTATATAAAAGGTTATGACTTATATAAGAGATTTATGATTTGAAAAATAAAAAAATAAAAAAAAGGAACATCAAACTTACCTTAATCTTAAAAAATAATACTAATATAATATAAATTAACAAGTCATTGTTCTCAT
>JASKGM010098088.1:0-12584 GCA_034509205.1 Ceratonia siliqua
GGATCCTCCCCATCTCCTTCCCCATCCTTGGGCTTCGTCTTGGGCCGTGTAGCTACTGCAGCATCCCCATTAGAGGCCGGGCCAGGCCCTCCGTCATCAAGAACAACTCGGATCTCCTCCGCCCGCCGCAGGTACTCGGTGAATTTCTGGGTAATCGCTTCTTTAATCTTAGGGTTTTTCTCGTACTTCAGATGGGTTTTGAAGTACTCCAAAGCATTCATATACAAAGGAAACGCTTTTGCGTAATTCCCAGCATTGTCTTCCTGCACGGCTTGCTTCACGTACTCTATTGCTTGTTCCTTGAAATTGCTATACATCTTCTGCCTCCGACCAATAGCATAGACGAATTAAAACCAAGGAAATGAAAAATTACCAGGTGAACAAGAACCCTAGAGCTGCAGTAAAATAATTCAGGGAATAGATAGAGAGAAATCCCGATCGGTCACTAGAAACCCTACGAAGTTTCACGCTCTATTGGGTTTGCTAAGAAGGATCTGATCGGAAGTGAAGGGAGCGTCTGATGGCGAAGAAGGAAGAGGGAAGCAAAGATAATCTGAGAAGTTTGTATGTCAAAAGGACGCGTTTCGATGAAGTTGGGCTGGGCGACTCAGAAGGTTCTGAACCTTACGGACTCGAAGGGAGATGCCTAATGCCACAATGCGTTGCGTTTGGGTATTTTTAAGTAGTTAAGTCAACTGGTTTATAGTTTTTGGTGAAATTATTTCAGCTCCTTTCTTTTTAAAGTTATGAAAATATTACAGGACTGTTTGGAACCGTTTTTATTTTATTATTTTTAAAAATAATTTTTAAAAATAACTCTAAAAAATAGTTTTATAAAACAAAAAAATAAAAAATTTGTTTGGATAAAAATATTTTTCATTATTGTTTTTTCATGTTTTTTAAAAAACAGATGACAAAAATAAGTCAAAATACAAAAAAATTGTTTTTGTTTTTTTGTTTTCTAATTATTGTTTTCGGAAAATAATTTTTAAAAACAACTGATGAAAACAATTATCCAAACGAGTTTTTTTGTTCTCGTAAAACAAAAAAACAAAAAAACAGTTTTTGAAAACACTTCCAAATAGCACCTAAAACTCTTTGGAGTTTTTTATATGACTTTCTTTGCTTCAATGATTAGATAAAATTGATTATGTTTAAAATTAGTGTGATAATAATAATAATAATAATAATAATAATAATAATAATAATAATAATAATAATAATAATAATTTCTTATTTTATGTTATTTTTTTCTAATTTTCATCTCTAATTTTTAAAATATATTATACAACTCTATAATGCATCAACAAAGAACAAAGAATATAAAATATTTTCAATCAAAAACTAGTAGATTTGCTGCTTCTCTTGATGTTTTTTATTCCTGGGTAAGTTTTTGTCATCGGAGATAATGCTTCATCCTTTCCAATGCTTTCGTTTTGTTTGGCACCCAAGCTTGATTTAACTTTATTTTTTCTTCTTTTACTATTTGATGTGTAATTTAGTTCTGATTATGCTTTCTTGTGTTTTGAATCTCGGTTATGGTTTGTCATGGACATTATGTTGGTTCATTTTACCCATTTCTTTGGTTGGATGCCATTTTCGATATATTCCATACCTTTTTTTTTTGGTTTTTTTCTTCTCCTGGTGTTTGTTTTCTTATGTTAATCATATTTGGTGGTTGAAGATCAAAAGTCCAGTATTGTTGGCTGCTGTAAAGGGTACATGCTTTGATTCTTTTAACATCTGGTTGCTACATGATTTATCTTTCCCTGTATAAATGAGCTTTCCTGAACTTATGCATTTCAACTAGAAATTTGCTCTTTTGCCAATGGAGCCTCAAAGAAGGAAACTGGCCGAGCAAAAGAATACAAAGTTAAACGACTGGGTTTGGAGAAGGGTTAATCAGTGGAGATGGGAACAATACATGCTGGTGAGTTTTCTTTATTGAAGTGAAGCACATTTTGCTATTTTGATCAGTGTATTGGTAAACTTGCTCATGTTAAATGCTGTTCAATTTCAAGTAGTTTCACCTTAATCTTTAGAGGCGATTTTGTTCTAATCTTGGTATGGATAATCAAGCTGTTAAAGCTGCTCAGGAATGAAGATATTGGCTCAAGATGGTGGTTCTGTAGATTATGTTGACTGTACTGTTTGCTTTAATTTAAACCAGTTTCCTTTTTTTTCTGAGAAACAGTTATCTTTTAGGTTCATATACTTCCTTTGGATGTGTGTGTATTTGGGTTACACGTGTAAATGCATTGTTGCACTCACAAAGCAGGCAAATCATCGTTTACCTACAGTTTTTTCTATGGAGGAATTAGTATTACATTATCTTCACATAGATATTATTATACTTTGATGATCAATACTAATAAAATATTTAACCTGCCAGGAGGAGCCCCATATGATATCAATTGCTGCCGCAGTTAAATACATTATATGCCAGGAGGGACAGTCCAAGTACTAGAAAACCTCTGCGTGTTCTTTCTTCCATTGCATTTATAAAGGCACCATTGTGGAGGTATGTAATTTTCATTCTTCTTACGTCTAGATTGTTCTTCTTAGTGTAGATCAATATATGTATTATCATATATACCATCTGCTTTGAAAAACAAGTAAAAGTGGGCACTGGTATCTGGGCATACTGTGAAACCTGGCATTGGCTCTGGTCTTAATATTGAGATTTTCTATGTGCCGCAAAGACCATACACTGATGTAGGAACAGTTTGTGATCAGTTAATCTATCCTCTCACCGCAGATGAAGAGGCTAAAGCACTCGCACATAGTGGGATGGTGGAGCTATTGTTCATTCTTTTTTATTTACTGTGAAGAATTCCCACTTTTTTCTCTTGTGCTTAGGATTCTGCGTTCTCAAATTCAGAGGTACAACATATATAACAGAGGTGATATCATCATCTCCTCCTATGAATCATACTATTTAACCATCAGTTGTTTCACAACTATATTGCGATCCGGGATTCGGATTCGAATCCCGTGCAGTTAGGATCTAACTGCATGAGATCCGGTCAAATCTTGATTAGTTAGGATTTAGTATTTTTTTATTTTTATTTTTTTTAAATGACACGTATATTGAACAAATAAATTTTAAAAAAAATTGACCAAATCCTGGTCGTCCAATTAACACTGGACGGTCAGGATTTACGAATTAAAACCTGTGTAGACGGAATTCAAATTCGACGATCCCAGAGTGTTGCCACCGAGAGTAGCTACCATGTGCAAAGTATTGGTGAGAATACCTTTAGTGGATATGTTCTTATAGGAATTTAACTGTATTTTATAATATTTATTAATTAACTCCTTTTAGTTTGTTATTCTTGAAGATCTTAGGACTTTATATTTGGTTCCCTGGCAACTATTAGTCTAAGCATTTGTCCTTGAATCTAACCCACCTTTAGCCGGGGTGGGTGCCTTAGGATTAGCGGGCCAACTCGTTAAAAAAAAAAAAAGGATATTAAAACTTAATTTTGTAATATATTATTTCTTATAAATAAATTTTAAGATTTTAACATTAATTTTTTTAAATTATTTTTATTGATATGAAAAATATGTCATTAAAATTATTTAAAAAAGACTTAAACTTAATTAATATTTAAATTAATTTAACCATATGTTATTTTATATAAAAAATATTAATTGTATCCCTATTTAAAGTTTTAATATTTAATTCATATCTCTATTGAAAGTCTTAATAATTGATTAATTATATTATTAATATAATTAATTTATTATATTATTATTATAATATTTCAATTAAAACTTTTGGTATTGAGTCAAATATAATATTTTAATTAATTTTATTTGAAATATTAATATTATTATATTATGATCAAAATTATATTATTATATAATAAATAATTAAAATTTAAAACTTTCGGTATCGAGTCAAAATCTAGTTAAAATAAGAAAATATATGACGTTGACCAGGAAAATAACACTCCCCGTGTCCCCCCCTGCCTCCCTTTGAGAGCAGTCCTCGAGGAGCTAGGTGTTCAGTCGGCTGAGGGGCAAAAGGGAGCTGAGGATGGGAAAGAAAGAGAGGAAGCAGAAGCAACAAAGAACCCATAGAGGAGTCTTCAACTATTGCCAAGGCGAAGATGATGACAGTGTTTTCCAGCTTAGCCAACCATACTCTTCCTCTTCGTCTCCTCCCGGGCCTCCGCTCTCAGATGAAGAGAAGGAGCTTGAAGAAGAAGACGGTGATGATGACAACAATGGTCAAGAAGAAGCGAGAAATTATGAAAGCCCATCAAATGATTTACCTTCCAAGTTTCTTCTGTACCAACAATCTGTACAGGTTTGAGCTACTATCTAACAGAAAGTATCCTGTCATTGCTATGTTTGATTGCTCGGAAAATGTGGGGAAAAGACTGAATATCCATCAGTTTGCATTATAATTTCACGTCCTTCGACACCCTAAGGGAACTAGATGTGGCCGACCCTCCTAAATACTAATGGGGTTAGCCTGGTCTGTTTGTTTATTGAGATTTTAGGTTGAATGTCCAGGTTGTTAAATACGTGTTTGTTATCTTTCCTAGCAACAAGATAAATAGATTATTATGATTTCTGCCTAAAAGAAAATTCATGATGTGGTTTAGTGAATCGTGTTTTTGATGCAGTCTCCCAAAGGAGACATAAGTTATATGCAAAAGTTCTTTCTCATGTACGTGGGTGGAAGGATGCCCCTGCATCTTCAAGAAGATTTCTGTGGCACCGCACTTCTTAGGTACACTGTGTCTCATATAATTGGGTTTTCTAATCCCTTTTTGAATTGATTAATTACCCAATTAAAAGTTTGTTTATTTCTAGAAGTTGATAGAAATATATCTTTTGATAGGTCGGAGTTGCTCTAAAAACTTTATTCATTGATTTTATGGGGAAACTATATGGGGTATTACCTGAGCGATATTTCACAACCAAAAATCATGAGTGTTATATCTGCTGCATGTTGTTTATTGCCCATTTCATGATTTATGTGCGCACAAAATGCAGTTTAGTTTAAGAATATGGGATTTTTGTAGCCTGAATGGCGTCCTTAAGATGTTTCAGTTGCTTAATTGCCAAGTATTGCTCAATACACAATATATTGTATGTGTAAACCATTTCAAAATGGGTTCCAAATGGCCCATCCCCCCTTCCCCCCGGTTTTGTGTGATATTCTGATATTTTACGCCAACCACAGTTGACTTAACTGACACTGATCTCTGTTCTGACAGTACAGAATGGCTCCGCAGTGATCCAAGACGGACAGCAGTGGGATTAGATTTGGATCTTGAGGCACTTAATTGGTGCATGGAAAACAACATACCAAAAGTTGGGGCTGATGGGTTTTCTAGAATATCCCTGTTTCATGGGAATGTCTTACAATCTCTTCAGTCTAAGCGTGTCAGAAACAACCCTCAGGAGCTGATAAGGAACATTACACTGACAGAGAATAGAGAGAATCTGCAGACTGGTGTACTGGAATCTAACAGTGAAGCTGGCTCTGCTGCTCAAGATGATAAGTGTATTAAGAGAAACATTCCCCTGCCTGCGAGAGATATTGTGTGTGCTTTTAACTACAGTTGCTGTTGTCTCCATAAACGAGCAGATCTGGTTTTGTATTTCAAGCACACTCATGCTGTCTTGTCAACTAAAGGTGGAATCTTTGTGATGGATTTATATGGGGGTACATCTTCAGAGCACAAGCTTAGGCTTCAAAGGAGATTTTCTAATTTTACGGTATAATACTTTTGCTATAAATGCATAACACTTAACTGCACTAGATAGAAGATGCTAGCTGTAATGTATATGGAATTTCCTTTAAGGTATAATCTGGGTGTACAATTGCCTTCAGCTAGCATTTTACTCTGAAGTCTCAACTTTTCTTCCCTGGTGATTCAAAATTTTCCCACTTTTGACTCTTTACAGTTTATTCTCATTTTATAAGTCTCTTTTAATTTACCATTTTATTTATAATTATATATCAAAGTTTTACTGTTAACTTGGTCTCCTTTAGCATTTTTTTACTCCTCTGCCTTTTTTTTCTACTCTTTTTCTGTCTTTAGTGCTTTTTATATGTGCTTAAGCATACTTGAGTAGGGATTTTTGCAACATAAATTACATGACACCAAAAGTGAGGAGCTATAACCTTTTAACATATGGGTTAGGACTATTATTTTTTTCCAATAGAACAGCATCATACTAGTAATGCAAATGAGCATCTTCTATTTTTTTCGAATTTATCTTTTGCTATCAAATATTGAGGTTTAACATCCAATAGGGGATTGTATTGAATAGTCCCCGGTATGATGTTCTATAATGTGGATGTTGTGATCAAAATCTGCAGTATGTATGGGAGCAAGCCGAATTTGATATTATTGAGCGGAAAACAAGGATTAGCCTCCATTTTCATCTCAAGAAGCAACAGAGAAAACTTCGCCATGCATTTTCATTCAGTTGGAGGCTGTAAGTTGTTGTATTGTGTGGTCTTTATTTTCTTTACATCAAACATGAAATTTTCCAATATTTGAGGTGCAAAATGAGCTCAATAGCTAAAACTTCAATTGTATTCATGTTATTATATCATATTTTTGGTAGTTTCTAATATCAAGGGAGGTGTGCTTACCAGGTGGGCATTGCCTGAGATTAGGGACTGCTTAGAAGAGGCTGGATTTCAGTCTGTTCACTTTTGGCTTCGACAAATGCCAGACACCACAGAATTCACAAGAACAGAGGGATTTGGTGTGGAGAGGGGTGTAAAATATGAAGAGGCAACAAGTTTTCAGCAACAAGATGCTTGGAATGCTTACATAGTTGGTGTTGCATAGCTTCATTTTAGAAAGTTCACCGTTGTTTCTGCTGCATTAAATTTGTCATAACTAAACAAGTGCAACATTTATCCTATTTATGCTACAAACCTTGTCTGATTTCTGTCATGTCTGTTCTGAATTGAGCTTGAGAATTGAGATCATAAATCATGACAGAAATTTTTTAGAGATGCATGCATCTCAAGTTTATTACAAAATCTCATGACTATAAACAAACAGATATTTTAGCATCAGGATATTTTGTTGTTGATTTAATATGTAGATGCTTTAAAAAAACCTAGGTTTATGGTCTATCATGGATTCGAGTGAAGTACATCTACCTCCTTCAAGGTTTTGAAATATTTCAAATAACCCCTAAAAATGCTACAAGTTACAAAGACCTCCCTTTAGGGATATATTAAGGGTTGAATTTGTTATGTTAAAAATACTTTGTCATATCATTTTGTCCATGTCCCAAGTATCTATGATGCACAGGTTTGTTGATACCTTGAAAATTATTTGATTGCCATTTGGGAAGCCTAGTGTACTATCATGGCAAACTATCTTTTTCTGGTGAATCCAATTTGAGATTACCGCATCATTGAAATTCCTGGTTATCATTTTAATATTTAACTAGGAAAACTCAGTTTCCAGCTTCGCTTTCAATTTCGTGTCTTCTCTTAGAATGGCAAAGAGCTCATCGGTAGTGGAGGATATGCGACCACTTTTCACTTGGAATGGTTCCAAAGAGCCCATAACAGGGACTTCTATTCCATAAATTGTGCCTTTCTCTTAAGACGTTTGCTTACACTGTATAACCTTAATACTGGTAGCTCTTATTCATTTTTGTTTTCTAGTGGTCCTAACATTTCTGTTTTAACTCTCAAGAGACATATCTCCAATGTTGTATACATTTTAGGATTGCCAATATAAGCACAACCGTATGTCTTCCTAGTCTCTGTTTCACTAGTCCATGGGTAGCCAAGTATGAAGTTAGCTGTCTTCCAGTGACTGAAGCAAGTATCAGATGGTTTGCTCTGACTATGGATTCTGAATTGGGGTGTGAGTGATTTCCCCTTGTAAACTATATAATATTGTTGTGTCAAAGCAAATTCTAAAGCTACTTTCCTTTTAAACAAATACTGCTAATTTGTTATCATTTGCCTACGGTTTTATAGTCATACGTACGAAACTGATATTTGACTAGCGTGATCAATCGAAAAAGTAAAATGAGCAGCGGTTCTTAGAAGGTCACTAGAGAATAAACTTATAGCTCCAAGTTTGTAGATGCATGTAGCAAGTCTAGCAAGCTTTCAAAGTACTCGTCTCTTCTCACCTTTGGGGTGGCTCCATGTAACAAACCATATCTAATAAACAAGATAAGGGCGAAACTGAAAACTTAAGCAAAATCCATGACATGCCGAAAGGGTCAAGACAGAAAGCTAAATTTGGAAATGGTATTTTGCCCATTTTATAGCCAAAACAACTCAAAACATAGATGTCATATGTAATGTAAAATTCAGTTTCTGGCTTTAATGTTTCTGCTTATGACTTGGCACATTTAGGATACTTTGAAATTGTAAAATGAAATTAGATAGAGACAAGATCAATTATATATATACATTTTACGGACTTGTAGCTTGCGGAAGAATTTATAGGCGTCAATTACTGTATTCATACTTCTATCTTCCTAACTATTATCCTGGACCCTGACTGTTTTCGGCATTAACAATAAGGGGTATTGTACATTTGAACAAATGAGGACGGACGGGCACTCCCCCTAGTTGTATATATGCCATGGGCGAGGGTGATACTGGAGTGAGTGAACTATTTATGCTTACTAATATCACAATTCTAACACAAAAATATCTTGTTTACTGACCAAAAGATATAGTACATTTCTGCATGCTAGAGTCACTAAGTTTCTTTGTTTCTTCAATTCCTTCAGCGGTGTAAACAGCCAGGTCCGTACTTCTAAAATGCTGATACTGCTGAGAAACCTGGAGGCAGGAATACAAAATTTATGGCTGGCTCGTTCCAACTTGTTATCTAAGATGTCCCTTTGGCATATCACCTCACGTCCCTAATTGGACCTCCGGTAATCTATTTATGTAAGCAGCGATGACGTATCACTTCCGATTCGGAGTCATCAAATTCAGCACTACCATCGAAACAATTAAGGGGAAGAAAACATATATCTATAGAATTTCATTTCTATTCATGTCTTAAAGTCTTAGTTCCGTCATCCGGCAAGGCCACCTCTTTTCTCATTCCTCATAAAAGTGATCTTTCCAAGTATTTGGTTAATATGGTTCACTGATATCATTCAGGTTTTCAACGATAAGCAATATGGATGTAGCAGCTTAGAGCGACCTCAGGATGCTCAGAGTTTCAGGGGAGAGAGACTCCATTTACCTTACAAGAATATACAAGAGAAGCCTAGCAAATGTATCAGGAAAACGTCAATACGTGAAGAGGTTGCCGAGTCAAACAAATTAAATATAAGCTATGTTGGATCAATTTATAAGCTAACTAACAAATTAATCTATCACATTTGGTGAAACAATATGATCACAAAACCATATTCACGCTCAAGTCAATGTCCTAACATCAGAAGTATGACTGCTGAAATTCCCTCCTGTCTCGAAAAAGGCACTCAAAGTTTATAGCAAAACATTTCTCGCCGACTTAAGCAATCAGCATCACTAACAAGTTATTCTTCTGATAATTGAAGATTCTGTTCATATACACAATTTCGGAGGAAAAAAAAGTATCACCTTCATAAATTCATCTCCATACAAAGGGGAATTCATATCCCAAAAACTAGATAAAAAAGATGCATTTCATTTTATCCAACAGCTAAGTAAATTACAAATCATAACCACGTATTTAAGACCACTGTGAATCTTAAACGTGAAATTCCACTAGAATCATTGAATCAACCTTCCTCTCCAAACTCCTTTGTAAATCTCTCATGAACCTGAAGGTCAGTTTTGCTTACTGTAGGCCTTTGTCTAGCAAGCACCTTGTCAAAATCTGTTCTCGTAATAGGCGGTGGAAGGATCTGCCAAGATTTTTTTAAAATCACTAAGCACTTTGTCACTTCAATGAAAGATACACATAACACACCAGTTCAAAAATATTACAAATCCACTTCTCCAATTATCATTTCTCAAAAAGGAAGAAGAATTCTTACTGCCATCAAAATCTAGTATCTTGCGACTTGCATACCTTAGAAGCGAGTCCTTTTGAAGCAATCTCCTGCATTGTGATTTGCACTGCATCCTGTTGCTTTGGTCCACATGGGATCCACATACCCTCAGCATTCTTAAAGAAAAACATGGCATCTTGGGTTTTACGAACAGGTTCAAATAAAACATCCTTGACCTGATAATGGAGAGGGGAGAACCTTATACTTCAAATTTATCTAAATAAAAAGATAATTAAAACCAGGTATTTCATACAAACTTACACAGACAGATATATCTGAACCTGAAAACCCCTCGGTCCTGCGAGCCAAGTGTTCAAAATCACTTTCACTCAAGTTATGAGGAGTATCTCCTAAATGCACCTGTTCAATTTATCAAGCCACAATAAAAAATTGAAAACCCAATTCCTAGGTTCCCACAGCCCAATAAAACACATCTTTCAAAACATAATCATGTCTATTGCCCTTGCCTTAAACATGTGTTGGCGAGCCTTCAAATCTGGCAGTGGAATATATATACGCTTATCAAAACGCCGCCTTATTGCCTAAAATCACAATTTGATTAGTCAAAACAACATTATCCTATTGACTCAATGTAAGATCACATAAACAGACTTATTTTCTTCTTACCTGATCAAGAGCATAGGGAGTATTTGTTGCTGCAAGAACGAGAACCTTCTGATCATTATGTCCTACACCCTAAAATGTAAGGAGGACAAAACCCCATTCTATATTAGGTATGGAAAAATGATAAAAGGAGATATTGAAAACCTTAGCTCTCTTGATTTGGTAATACAATGTCAACATAATTTACACAATAACAATTTATGTTCTAGAAAAGAAAATTAGATCGAAAACGCGAGTCAAAATGGCAAGAATTAAATAATTATGATATGACAGCCATATTTAAACAATTATATGCTTTTTGGGGATAAATTAAGAAAATTAGAGAAAACATTAAGAAAAAGGAATAAAATACAAACTATTAGGTTCAGCTTAAAAGAAGGCAGAAAAACAGAAATATGGTTAACTTGGAGTATGAAAAATGATATAAGAAAATAAATGAAGAAGCACATGCAACTTTCTGGATTCCTAAAGACTAGCAACCTAGTTACTTTAAAATTTTCTACGTGCTCAAATAAAGTACAATAACAACCTCTACAGTCTACCTTTGACTAGTAAAACTAAGTGACTGTGTACACCAAAAAATAGCAATAACTGCAACTGCTTACTCAAAATTATAAATTGATTGATTTAAGAAAATCATAACTTTGAACAAGAAAACTACACAGGGTTTTAAATACTTAGGAAACAAGAGAATCCAAAAATCAAGAAGTAAGAACATGACATGAGAATAATAGATGCCAAGATATGAGTAGAAATACAAGAAGCAAAATACTACAATAATTGTGCACAACAAATATAAAGGATAAGAACAAAGAAAAGCTAGATTGTGGCTGCTTTAAGTACTTCTGAGGGATTGACAGAGCAATTACATGCTTCAGTAATTAAGTTACTTAACTATGAATTAAATTATCAACAAATTGAAAAAAAAAGAAGTTAAATTGATGTAAATTGAAAACGCCAAATATATTGTCTGCACAAACATATCACAAAATGATAACTCCAGAGCAACCAAAGAGTAATTGCCACACAAAGATAGCATTCCTATCCCATCATCTAGAGAGTACAATCAAAAACAATTGCAACTTCAATAACAAAAGCTTCATCAAGACACACTTGAGAGCCTTGTAAAAGAGGAACTGAAATATACTGTGATTATAATTGTGCATATATGGCTTAGATTTGTAAACTACTAAACTTCAACATAGAAGACAGCATGGCGTTCAAAGCAACAAGCAGAAAACAAAAATCAAGATATTGGAAACTTTTCTATTGTTGCAAATTCAAATGTAACATGAAGGCCCAAAATCCTGACGAGAAGCAGACCCAGCATGAATCAGCTCAACCTTGTTAAACTATTCAACTACTATGAGATCACATACCAAAACAAGTTAAACAACACAAAGTTTGGCAGAGATTGGTTAACATGAACGTTTGGCTAGACTTGTCTGTTTCCAACCCAAAGATTGAAGAATGCAAGATGAATGAATGAATTAAGATGCATCCAAAACTTCCACGCCCCTAAAACTTGAAAGCCATTGCGTCAGATGCACAGATGTAACCCAAAAAACCTATCCTATAAAATGAATGCTAAGACAAGATTGTGACTCGTGGGTCAATAACTAGCCTTAACAAACCAATTACCTTTTTTTGAAGGATTTGAAATTATTTCAGTACCTAATCCATACACATGGATATAAAAAATGGAATTAAGGCTTCTTATTGCCAATTATGCAATTTAAAGGTTAAATTATATAAAGACTATAATTCATATCAACAGCTTCCCACCATACAACTATTACCTGCATCTGCACTAGAAGTTCAGTTTTGATTCGTCTTGAAGCTTCACTCTCATTGCCTTCTCCACGTTGACCACATAGAGAATCTATTTCATCAACAAATATGATGGAAGGGGCACTTTCTCGAGCCATTTCGAAAAGGTTTGA
>JASKGM010098099.1:0-45393 GCA_034509205.1 Ceratonia siliqua
CATCACATACTTAAATAAAACTAAAAAATTAACAAAAAATTTACCCATAAATCACCCATTAACAAACAAAATTTACAGATTAGAAAAATGAACAAATTTTGACATACCTCAATAGAAAAAGGAAATAGATTAAACACTACTTCAATTCACCGAGCTTGCCAAAAAATGCCCAACAAAGTCTTAAAATTGAACTTAGACCAAAAAATAAGAGAGAGAACGCATTTGGGGAGAAACCGTTCAAAATGTAAAGAAAGAAGGGGGGAGGTATATATTGAAAAACTTCTGACGGCATTTCTGAAGGCATTTGGCCGTCAGAAACTTTCTAACGGCCAAATTCCGTCAGAAATGCCGTCAAAAAACACAAAAATGCAAATTTTTGATTATTTTCTCCATTCTGACGGCCAGAAAGCCGTCATAAACTGTCGGTGGGTCGTTCTGACGGACACTTGTCCGTCAGAAAATTTCCCACCATCATTGGCACACTTTTTCTGACGGTTATTGACGAAAATACTGACGGATTTTCTGACGGCTTAGAGAAGCCGTCAGAAAGTTTTATTCAATTTATTTCCGTCAAAAGGGAGTCAGAAATACCCTCAGAAGTTATGACAGACTTAATGTCCGTCAAAAATTCCGTCAGAAATTCCGTGTTTTTTTGTAGTGTAGTTGTGTATCTCATATATTATATATATATATATATATATATATATATATATCTTTTATAATAAGACAGTGTTATGCACATGAAAAGATTTAAATCTTATGATTCATATATACTTTAATTATTTGTCATATAGATTTGAATTTTTTTTTTGAAGTAGATTTTGAATGTTTGATGTCTATTAAATAAAATAGAATAATTTAAGGTATGTTTGAAGTGTGAAGTTATGGTATCATCATTACTGTTTTTTAAAATTAAATTATCTAAGATTACACCTACTTTTTTTTTTCTCTATATATATTGATTCTGATTAATTTTGACTAAAACTTTTGACTCTTGTGTGCTCACATAAGGCCCTTCTTAATTCTGAACTTTTGGTTTATGAATATCATGTTCTTCTTGGCTTAAGCAACGAAAGGACATCTGAAGTTGGAGAATACGTGGAAAGGCCATCTTTTTGGCAGATTTATTTGCAAGTTTCAACCATCGTCATTGAGGATAGGAATAGGCTGGGTCAAGTGATTTCATGATGATGGGATTTACATCTGAATGGGATGAAGGAAACTTCATATAATGTTGTTAGATTTTTTAAAAAAATGTGTTTAGGTTTGTTGCTTATTGTTTGAAATTGAATATGGCTCTCTGAAGTTGGAGAATACTTGGAAATGCCATCTTTTTTTGATTGAACATAATAAAATACGTGGAATTAATAGTTCTTTTTTGACAAATAAAGGAATAATAAACTATTTACTGCAAATTATCCAAAAATCTCATCACTTTTTTAAACTTAGGAACTTATTATAGTTTTGATAATACCAATCCATTGTTGGTAAGACTAAGATCCATTGCCGATTCGCAGCTCTCAGAATTGACAGTTCCACAATAGATTAATGTTGACCCCATATGCTGCTACCCTTTTTCTTTTATGATTACAAAGAATCAAACCAATGTGACTAACTAGAGCTTAATCACGAGTATAGGTTCCTCAACTTGCACTGGTGGGGTTTGTGAGACTCTCTTTCTGATAAAGCATGCCAAAGGTACGGAAGAAATCGCTTTGAGCTAATTTGTAGCTGAAGCATTTTCTGGTAAAAGGGGTGCATTGATGCTACTTATCTGTTGCTTCAATTCTTATAAACCATGTTTAATCAATGAAGATGGTGAGGGGAAATGGATAATAAATGTTTTAACAGTTCCACTTTAATTCCCTGCAATTAATGTGTTCTTGCATTTTCAAATGCTCGGTTTTAAGTTCTGAGGAAAATTATGTTGGGTGATCCTTACTCCTACTCAGAATGAAATGATTTCGATAGCGAAATTACATGGAAGTAGGATTTAGTAATAAAAATAAGTATATAATCTAGCACTCCATCCCAAGCTGGGAAAAGTTTTCTTTAGTGGCATTTATCTTTTGCTTTCTTCTCTGAAGTCTTCCCAAGGAAAAGAGAAGAAAGAAAAACCTGAATTGAGATATTGGAGTAGTATACAAAGAGTCAAAGAGGCAATAAAAAACAAATAGTGTTGTACTCTATTCTGAAAAGAATTCGACAGATATATAGATTAAACCATAACCATATCTTTGTGACTCACATACCAATCACTCTCTAGGACTTCCTCCTCAATCCCCACCATGTTTCTCTGTCACTCTGTTTCCATTGCCCTGAAACAAGTCGAACCTAAACATGAAAAATTGTAACGTTAAAGATGTACAGATAGCTATGGTCCCCCCAAAAAACCAGTACCCTTTTTCTTTAAACTTCAACTCAATAATGTCTCCTTCTGGACGCAAAGTTGACTTGTGAATATATGAAAAGCTGAGGAGCACCATAGCTGAGAATCTTCCCCATTTTCCTGTCTTTATGCCAACTTTTCATATATTGGATTGGAGGAGTACTAGCATTGAGCTCATCTCTGATGGCACCACCAAAACCCTCCAGCTCCCTTCATGTAAAATTAACTTTTCATATACAGGTTTGTTGCTTATTATAGTTATGATGATACCAATCCCTTGTTGGTAAGACTAGAGAAAGAAAGTGTGGATACAGAGCATGATAATGAGAAGAAATCATAATAATTAAGGGTGAAGGGAAGTAAGGCCACCTCATATTGTTTTGACTTTGGAAAATCAGAAGAAATCATAATAAATTCCATGAGCATGATTGAGTGAAGCATCAAGGCCCACCGCCTTTGGACGTGTTATAGGATAGGGTGCTCATGCATGTTCTAAGACTGGCGACAACATCTTTTCAAGTTTAAATACTAGTTCAGGTTTTCTTCCATTGGATTCCATGGTATCTTTGTTTCTTTTCAAGTTTAAATAATTGTTTCCGCTTGTCAAACTTAGGCTAAAACCCTTTAATAATGATTTACTACTTTTCTTCTTAAAAAAATGAATTAAGTTGTTATTTTGTTTTTGTTTTCTGTTGTCTGATCATTTTAAAAATAATATCTGTTTTTTATAAAAATTTAAAAATATTAATTATTCTTATATTATGATTATATATATTTTATTTATAAAAGATCATGATTGTTATAAGTCCTTGTTAATGCTTTGATTTTTATTGTTTTTTTGGATTGTAAGTTGCCTATTTGGAATTTTATTAAGTAGAACTTGTCACTTTACTAATAGATAATGTACTTTATAGCAACAATTATAGCTTAATCAGAGGACTTAAAGATAAAGGTTGATGAGGCCATGCAAGTTCTTCGTGATGCTGCATCTCAATGATGTATCATTCATGCAAGTAAAACATATTTTTAGAAGCCATAAATACGATTCAGAGATAATTTAGGTACTTTTAAAATAGTGTAATTTAAAAATGATATTTTATAACAATATAAAATGAAAAAATAAAATTTCTTATCAATTATGAAATAGTTCACAAAAAAGATGTTTATATTAGATGTTTATATTATAATAATTTACTTTTCAGATTTATATTTTTCTATTAATAAGAATGATGATGAAGTGCATCTATGTGGGTTTTGCTTATTGTAATAGACACTTTGGAATATCTGTAAATACTAAATTGCTGTATTGTTCCAATTTCAAACCGTTAATTACTATGCTTCCAACCCTATTAACTAGGTGTCCTTGTCTTACTAGCTTATTGAAATTATTTGATAGCTTAAACTGTGGACGCTAATGGTTGTCAAGCTCTCTATGAGAAAATGTTCCGATGTTTGCATTTTTATTTCCTCTTTGTGGCCTAGGTGCATTGGACCATCTTTCACAAAAAAGTGTAATATTGACACATCTAGAATAGTTGTATTTGGAAGGTCACTTGGAGGCGCAATTAGAGCTGTGCTAACAAAAAATAACATTGACACTTGACAGTGACAAGTTACCCTTCTAGTAAACTCTACATTTATCTTTTGATGTCTCCATTTTAGGATTCATTATTATTATTTATTTTATTTTACTTTTATCAGTTTATGCTGTTGAGTGTCTTGGCTACAATTGATAGTGTTGTTCTATTGGATTTTGGTTGTCAGTTATCACTCCGTATCATAGGCTGCAGTTAAATGTGTTCTTCAAAATGTTGATAATAGTTACTACTATCTTCTTCATACCCTGCTATATTCAAAAGAGATAAGCATATATAGTAAATCTCTATAATTTAGCTCTAAGTCTCTAACACAAATGAAATATACTACAAAAGTGGCGATAAATGTATTGTCTAAATGTTGCTATAAGATTAATTTTTTAGTAGAAATGTTGTAAATCTTATATTCTACAAACAGAAAGCTTCTGTTTATTGCCCTCACATGTTGAAATGATCCTAGAACCTGGAACTAGAAATTATTGCATGCCACTTCATGATTTATTAGTAACATAGTATGTGTTGAGAAAATAGGAATAGTGCAAAGGTAAACCAAAAGACCAAATATTCACTAAAAAGGTTAGTAGTAGTGTGCACATAATATGAGGCTTAGACCTCTATATTTAGTAAGGCCTCATTTGAGAATAGTACTATAGCTCGTGTTTCTATAGCTCTTGTTTCTAGTTCTTTTTTATAGCAAAAGTCATAATTTTTTGTTTGTTAAAAAGTTTTTGTTGCTGCTTTTTCAACGCTAAAGGTTGTTTAGAGAAACACAGTAGATAGTTGATGCCTTTCAAAGCTTTAGTGGTTGTCAATAAGATGAAATATCTAAAAACACGTTCACTTGTATTAAATTTTGTAATTATAGATACTTAGTAGTTTACAGTAACATTTAACAAATAATTTATTAATCAATTTGCAATTCACAACTACTTTTGTTACATTTGTATCAAACATGATTTTAGATGTCACTCGCTTAATCAATTTGCAATTCACAACTACTTTTGTTACATTTGTATCGAACATGATTTTAGATGTCACTCGCCAACATATTTTTGATAGCAACTACAATGCAATAGCTTTTGAATAAGCCATAAAATTACCAAATGGGACCTAAATCTATGATTACATATGGCACTTACTTTGATTGCATTGCTAGAAACTTGTTTCTAAATCCATATGACTTTCTTTTATACCTTAACACTTTATGTCTAAGGCTTTGACTTCCAATATGCTTCATTTGTGGTTAATACCTGGAAATATCTTTGTATATGCAAAGTCTCTCATATATCACTTCCTCTATATAGACTACATAATAATTTATAAACTGCATGTATTTGTTTTATTCATTATTAATAGTTATAATTCGTAATAAATTATACTTCTTGATGGTTAATAGAATGTGATTATTGAATTCTTATCATATTAGTCTATGTTACTAGTATTCAAATGTGAAATTTTATACATGCCTATGGTTTGTACATGGTATATGACTCTTAAATGTTTTCATTATGCTTATGTATATATGATACATTAGGGCATGTAATGTAAAGATAACAAATGAGTCTAGAGAAATAATAATCTTCATTATTATCATATCCAATCACATACCTAGCTAGATATAGAATTATAGAATAGTTAATTAGAAGAGAAAGTCATACTCTAGAATAACCATATATATATATATATATAACTATCTATGTTAATTTATTAGTTTGAGTTAACATACAACATCAATGACGTAATGTGTTTTAATATCATCCAAATTTATTTTGATTGTTAGTTCACAAGATTGGGGATGTTTTAACGTGCTTTTCTTTGAGGACGTTAAAAACCTTGATGAAATTTTGTGCTTGAAATTCTTTAATAGGTTGTCCATTTCGTACAATATACACATGGATGTCGCATCGTAAATGGATGGAAAGCCGATTGAATGATAAATGACATTTAAATGATGTTTTTGTTGATGGAGTGTACGAGTTTATCACATTTGCATGCACACAAAAAAATTTAGTGAGTGAAGGAGGGATTATGTGTCGTTGTAGGAAATGCAAATGTAAGAGATACAAAGTGCCTAATGAAGTGACTGTTGATTTGCTGCGTAAGGGGTTTATGGACAATTTCTACTAATGGGCTATTCATGGGGAAGCAATGCCACCTATCCCCCTAGTAGTAGTAGAAAATGATTACTTTGTCCCTGATAGACAAAGAGAATACTACAATGTTTATGAACAAATGGTGACTGATGCTGCTAGACCATTACTGATCGAAGAGCTTAACCCAGATGCACAGAGATTCTTTGATATGTCGGCAGCCGCACAAGCTCCATTGTGCGATGACTGTTAGAAGTATTCTGAGTTATCAATGCCTATTGATAGTTTGAGCTTGAAGAGTGATCATAACATGATGAAAAGTTGTTTTAGCATGGTAGATATAATGAGTGATGCAATGCTGAGTGGTAATTGGATGCCTCCTAATTTTTATCATGCCAAAAAATAAATGGAAAAATTGAGCTTGGGTTGTATAAAGATTGATTGTTGTTCCAATTGATGCATATTGTATTACAAGGGCAATGAGAATGAGAGGAATTAAAAATTTTATGGGATGGAATGTTACAAAATTTCCATTCAGACAAGTACTATTAGAGAAACACCCTTGAAAAGGATGTGGTATTTTCTAATTGTTCCAAGGCTACAAAGACTTTATTTATCAATGGTCATTGCATGTCACATGAGATGGCACCGGGAGAATCGAAGAGAGTTTGGTATCCTATCTCACCCATCAGAAGGAGAAGAGTGGAAATATCTTGATGAAACTTATCCTGATTTTGCTCGAGACCCCGAAAATGTAAAATTATGGTTATGTAGTAATGATTTTTCTCCATATGGGTTGTCTAAAAACTCTTATTTGTATTGACTTGTCATTCTTACTCCTTACAACCTTCCTCCTTGATTGTGCATGAAAGAGAAGTTATGTTTCTAACCATTATAATTCTGGGTCCATCTAATCCTAAAACTAAGATTGATGTATACTTGTGACCATTAATAGATAACCTAAAAATGTTGTGGAATGAAGGTGTGCAAACTTACGATGTGTCATTGCATCAAATTTCATGATGAGAGTCATTTTGATGTGAACTATCAATGACTATCCTACATATGGAATGTTGTCTAGTTGGATTACGGTTGAAAAACTATCTTGCCAGTATTGTATTGTAATATTCCTTCTAAATAAAATTTTTTATTAGGGTCAATATCTTTCCTTAGAGAATATCCTCTCTTACCAATTATGCTAGTTTGAGAATAAATATCTTTAAATTAACATAGAAATATTTAATATAATAACAATTAAGAAAAGGTTAAGTGAGAGTACAAATATTTTAATTTGAAGCCTAGTTATTCAAATAAATTATTAGTTTATAGTTAAAAAAAATTTATTTAAAGTTACTTGTCAAATCACTTTACACATATGGTGCGCATTTATTAAAGTTCCTTTAGATATTTTCTTTGCATAACAAACAAAAGCTACATGGCACCTTAACCAATTTCATGGTTAAAAAAATTTACATACATAGTGAATAAGCAAAATCTTTTCTCCAGATTGGTCTACGGTCAAGATAGTAAAGCAAGGTGTGTCCAGAGTTTTCGTTTACTGGAGGAAAGAAAAACTTTACCATTCTTTTATATATATGTTACTTGTCGCAGGAGGCCTTAGAAAACTCCTTGAGAACTCTGATTTCTGGTTTGTTTCAGTAACTATAACATTCTTGTTGCTGCCGAAAAATCTAATTATTTCTCCTATTTCTCACCAAACTCTCAATCCTTCTTCCCCTTCAAACTCCTCAGCTAACTTTCAGAAGGTACTCAATCTCTTCCTCAAGAACGTCGCGGGTTTCTTTGTTCTAGCTCTCCTTGGCCAAGCTGGATGAAGAATGCTGCTATAGAGTTTTCATGTTAGCCTTTATTGTACGTTAGTTGTTCCTTTCAAGCTTCATTCGGCCAATCTGTAGGCATTGTCGAGTAGTATCTTCTACAACACTGTTGCAGCATAGTTCTATCACCATCCAAGCAAATCAAACTGTAGGTGAGCTTTAATGACAAAATGATTTAAGGAAACTTGGGGTTTCAATTTGGGATTTCAATTTGGGATTTCTCTATTCCTTAGTTTTGATTCAGGATTTTAATTATCTGATTTTTTTTAGTAATAATATATATATTTTTTGAATATTAATTTCCCTATTTAATGTTGAGGATTTAAGTTTTATTTTGGTGATTTTGAAGTTATAGTTAGGGAATCTAAATTACTTTTAAATTGGCTCAGAATTTATGGTTTAAATTATGAATAAAGGTCTGTTTGAAGTGTATTCTTGAGCTGTTGGTGACTATTTTGGAATTTTCACCCTTATTGCAAAAAAATTGTTGATAAAGTGATAAAGTAAATAGTAAACTGTACCCTTCATTCTTTAGAGATGTCAAATTAAATTTTTTTAAAAGAAAAGTTGTTTCAGTATAATGTATCTAAAAAACCTTTTGGGTCAAAAGTTTAAAGGTTGGGTTGTGATGATTCATTTTATGAACGGATATGTTAATTGGGTAATTAAAACTTTATAAGTAAAAATTAGGAACATAGTTGTCATAAAAGAATAGTTAGCAAAGTGGTTGCTTATTGATATTATGCGTATCGATTTTGTATTTAGGAACATCGAAATTGAACCCCTCATCTCTAGTTAGTGTGAAGTGGAGACACTTTCCAACCCGTTGGCCCATCCAAGTGGATGAATTAGACTTGAAACTAAATTATTCAACATTGCTTGGTGAGTGGGATTCCTTTACCCTTGGATACACGTGTTTTCTCCTATAAGCCATATTTATTTCATTTATGATACTTATCTATGTTCCTCATTTATTTATGCTTTTTAATTGTCTAAAAGTAATATTGTTATTAAGCTCATATCATGATAGTTATAAAAAAGATTAATGAAATATTTTCAATTTGAACATATCATGTCTGTATATTTTAGATTCATAATGCATGAGTTATTTTTCTGGTTTTATATATACTCATGATTTATATTGGACACACGAAAGTTTAAATGATTTTAATCGCTTAGGCATATTTAAAGCATTAAGTCCTTATTTTCGTATTGGTACTAAATTGTCATTTCTATATAGAGGCTTACCAGTATTTTGATGTGAATATGAGGTACTTATTTTACATGGACAATTGTACAAGGATGACTGAATATATGTGCTGTATGAAAATTTCTTTTGGGTGGATCCTCAGTTACTCCCATAAGGAAACCCTAGGTGCACCTAGTACATAGATTGTCCATGGACTATATTGGGAGGCATAAGGAGTTACATGGGACAGGTATATGGCTAACATCCGTGCGTTGAGCTCACTTCGGATGTGTACTTATATGTTACATATTATATGAGAGAGTTTCCTATGTGAAGAACGAGTGGATCCATCCTCAACATAAAAATATTTTCTTATCATAATTATCTGGATTTCCTATCTGTAAGTGTATGGTTTTCCATTACATAAGTATATGAGATGCACTTTTCTTTAATGAGAGCTTTGTATAAGGATAAGGATTTTATATGGATGATCAAGACTAGAAGTGTTTTTTTCAATCATGTGTCCATGGCTTTTCTATCTACGAGACTATGGTATTTATTTATAGAAGTACATGAAACATTTATCTCCTTGATGAAGAATTTTATATAACTTATGGTTTTATTTTGCATATATGAATACAAAAATATATAGTGCTTCATTGTTTTTATGTATTTCAAGGGCACATGAGAAACATATTTATGCATGTACCACTGTATTTTCAAACTTGTACCCTTGGGTATGGTTTCCTATCTCACTGAGTTTATGACTCACCCTCTTATTTTTCCACCAGACAAAATTGCAGGTTTTTCCTGGGTGACAAATGGAGCAACAGTTCAAGTTCTTGGACAGTTGGATTAGGATGCTGCATAGTCAAGTGTTAATTGAATGGTCTTGCTTGTGACTCATTTGTTTAGAAGGTTGTTTTGTAGTTGCATTGAATGGTGGCCTGTCCGCCTTGTTCTGTTTTTTTTTTTTTATTTGTAACTTGGAAAGGTTCAAAATTCAGGGAGGACTCTAGTAAATTTTCTTTAAGAAAAGAAAAGTTTTCCTAAGTTTTCTTTTAGTCATTGTATGACATCTGAGTTCCTTCCATTTGCATTATTGTTATAGTTGCATATGAATATATGTATAGGCTTGTAGGAGGCTATCAAAGCGGTAGTTTCCTACACCGATCATGTGCCTTGAATTAGGGCATAACAATTGTATGGAGAGGTATAAGGCGTTCTCTATCAAACATAGCAGGAACACTTCATTTTTTTCTTGTCACAAGCAATTCTTGCCTATGGACCATCCATATCAGAAGGCATGAAATGCTTTCAAAAACAATTGTGTGGAGTCCTCATTGTCACCTTCGCGCTTATTCAGGGAAGACATATGGCAGCACGTTAGACACTTAGCATAGAAGAGTCTTAAATATCTAATCTGTTTGGGTATGGGACTGATCACCTTTGGACCAAACGGTCTATATTTTGGGAGTTGCCTTATTGGAGAACACATCTTCTTTGTCATAATGTCAATGTGATGTACACTGAGAGGAATGTGTTTGTTGCATTATTTGACACAATCATGGATGTGAAGGGTAAAACCATGGATACACCCAAAGATAGGTTGAACTTGGCTTAACTTTACAGACGAAAAGATTTACATTTACAAGATGTTGAGGGTGGTAGACTTAAGAAACCCAAAGCACAATATGTATTGACCAAGCAATAACGGGTAGCTGTTTATCAATGGGTTAAAGATTTGAAGTTGACTAATGGCTATATAAGTAATTTGGGTAAGAGTGTTAATATGAGAGAAGCTAAGTTACATGGGTTGAAAAGTCATGATTGTCAAGCTAAGTTACATGGGTTGAAAAGTCATGATTGTCACGTTTTTATGCAACGTCTACTCCCAATTGCTTTTAAATCATTACCGAAGCCAATATGGAATACATTTGTTGAGTTAAGTCAATTTTTTAGAGAATTGTGCTTAACGATATTGAAGGTTGATTAATTGTTTATCATTGAGACTAATATTCCCATTATCTTGTGCAAATTGGAGCAAATTTTTCCTCCAACCTACTTTGACTTAATGGAGCACTTGCCCACCTACTTGCCATATGAAGCTAAGCTTAGAGGTCTTGTTCAATATCGATCGATGTATCCATTTGAAAGGTTGTTTCTAATGACTCTTTAACACATTTATTCCTTTTATTGAAATAATTTAATTTCTAGAATCATACTTTGTACCACCTTCCAATTAGGTTCTTATGCACCCTTAATGATAAAGTGAAAAACAAGGCTAGAGTTGAAGTTTCCATCTGTGAAGCTTATTTAGTGGACGAAATATCAACTTTTGCTTCTTATTATTATTCATTCTACATCCCTTGTAGAAGGACAAAAGTCACACGTAATGATGATAAAGGTGAAGGTTGTTCATTTTCTCCATTGTTATCAATATTTAATTACCCAAGATGTCGGGTTGGCAAAGCCCGTGCACATAAACTAGATGCTAAGGAATTTGAAACTACCACCCTTCACATTCTTCTAAATTGGCCAGAGGTTCAGCCTTTCTTAAAGTAAATTTCTTCCTAAGTTCATTTTATCTAATTACTAATAGTTCTTGACAAATATTTTCATGTCACTAATGATAAAACATTGACAGTATATATGTACATTATCTATGAGAAGTCATTCCTAACATTACTTCTGCACAGCTTGAAAAAGAGATTTCCTTAAACTTCAGTTCATGGTTCAAAAATTATGTATATTCATTCTTTAATTATTGTCCACATATTTTGCAGTAATTGAATCATCAATGTCTAAGTATATGGTCTTTTATTAATATAAAAAATGTAATATGTGATGATCTTATAAAGAGTTTGGCTTGGGGTTCATTGCACATGGTTGACATATGGAACATATACTATGTTAATGATTTTAAATTTCACAAAAAAAACTTAGTCTAAAGGGATGAAAACTTCCAATTATGGTGTATGTGTTCAAGGCAATGGTTGTGGTCAATCAGAAAATGACTTTTATGGGCAATAACAAATATTATAGAAATGGAGTATATCGGTTTTCCCTTGAAGAAGTTAATTTTGTTTAAATGTGATTAGTTTGACTCTACTTCTAATCAGGGGACAAGGACTGATTTCAATCATGAGTTGGTGGAGGTAAAAGCATCGAGGAGGTATAAATCATATGACCCTTTCATACTTACTCAACAAATGGAGCAAGTTTACTACACTGCATATCCTGAAGACAACCCTAGGTGGTTATGCATTATTAAGACGAAGGCTCGAAGTACAATTATTTCTCTCGAGATACCAAATCATGAAGACGATTAACTATACCAAGATGATGAAGACCCTAACTGTTGCCAACAATGATTGATGATATTTTAGACCAACGCCTAGTTGATTGAGAAGGTCTTCTTGAGGAAGTTGATAGTTTCCAGCTAGATGAAACTAACCTTGAAGATGATGATGAAAATTTTTCCATGACAAATGATACTGAATTCGAGGAGGATTTTATATATTCAAATTAATATTCAGATTAGGTTAATTTTTTTATTATAATTTCTAGTCTACGACATTCGTGCAAATTAGACTAGATAAATCTTTACAAATTGTGTTTCTTGATATCTCGAAAATGTATATTATTCTTTATCTCTACTTATTCTCTAATGGTTTTATTGCATGCACATAGATGGCAGGTCAAGGATAAGGAAGGGGAATAGGTACAGGCCGTGTTGGAGGCGCTAGTATAGTGGCATCTACCCACCCCTTATACTTCCTCTACTCCATCCATTCCCTAGTTGAGCTTTGTCCCCACCCGTTCACCTACCCCAGCCATAGCCACAGACTCACATCAGCCCCAAATATTGTCTAGAACCTTGCTACCTTTACCATACCCTCTTATGTTGGACCTTCTTCTTTGACACCAGCTACTTTAATGCCACTTGTGCCTATATATGGGACAGTTGATCTAGTGGATGGGCGCACATAGATTAAGCCAATCAAGGCATTGGAGTAAGAGACATTTTAAACTATGCAAGCTTATTAGTTTCTAGTCAATTCATAATAATTGTGAATTTTGTGCTAATATTTTTTATATCCACTTTTAGCTTTGAGCCGACTAGTGGAGTGTCAGCTGTCATATCTGACATCATCAAAAGCAAGTTTAAGGGACCATGCATTCAGTGGATCACCATACCTGAATATGTCAAAGATATGTGCTTCGAAGAGTTTAAGATAAATTGGATTCTATTTCTTTTATTTCAGTAAATATGTACAAATATTATGACTCTTTCCACTTTTACGCTAATGTTTCAATTTCCCTCAATGCAAAAGAAGTATACATGACTCCTTATTGATGATAGGAAGGTTAGGAAGCATTTGAACAGTAAGAGTGGAAAATGGATGAGAAATGCAATGCAGATGATAAGAAAGAAAAAATGCATCACATCATGGATCCTTGCTGAAGTTAAAGAAGAACTGTTCAAGCAATGAGAGGATTCATAATTCAAGGTCATAAGTGAGCATAATAGTAAAAATAGGGTTTGTGATGTTGGTGCTTCACTCTACATTGGTGGTTCTATCTTTGCATTAGAGCATAAGAAGAGAATGGTAATTGCCTCCAAAATATTTTTCATTTCTTTTTAGTTACTTTCAAATAATTAATTTTTCTTCTTTGGTGTTTGTATACAGAGGGATCTAACTCCATTTGAGCTCTTCACACAGATTAAGCACTGCAAGAAAAAGGATGCTTAGGATATGAAAAGGCTGCGCAATCCTACCAACCTAATTGCTTGATGGTTTGATTTATTTTTTAGGAAGAATTTACAAAGCAGAAGGAAGAGATAAGCTCACAGGCATTTCTTAAGGGAGGTACTATTGCACCTGGGCTCTCTGCTGTATATGAAAACCAGCTATACAATGATGTGGTTGGTGGAATCAATAAGAAGGGGCATGTGTTTGGCCTTGGGAAGCAGGCCACTTATTATGTTGAGGGTTGTTTTGTTAATGCTAACCAAGTAACTTCCTTGTCTGAGCTTTAGAACATGCAGTAAATAATCTCTCAATTATGCATGGAGTTGAAGGAAAACAAGGAAATAGTGCATAAACTACAAGAGATGATGCAGAACCAAGAAGAGATAATGCAGAGCACACAATATATGATGCATATTCTTTTTCAGCATATTGGGATTACTCCTCCTGCTGAAGCTAGTCCATCTCAACCTCTGGTTCATACTCTAGCTCCTCCTCCTTCTACTTAACCCTCGGTCGCAAGCGAATCACCTAGCTGCCATGACATGGGCAATGATTTAAACAATGATTACGATCAATAGAGGATACTATTTATTCAGAACATTTGAATTATTGTTTCATGACTATTATATATTTTTTGATTTCTTAACTATTTTTAATGCAACAATTGATTTTTTTTTTCTTTCTGAGCCTTCAACTTTGATTGTTGGATAAGTTTGGCAGGAAATAACCTGAGGGAATCTCAAAAAACTAAGAATGGAAGGCCCCCTTTTTTTTTAATATAGAGGGGGATTTAGAGGCAGCCAAATTCCACCTCTAAATATGCCTCTAAATCCCTGCTGTTAGAATCCATTTAAAGGTAAATTTATCCACCTCTAATTTGAGACGGATTTTGAGTCGCCTTTTATATACCTTTAAAGTTTGGGGGGGCTTTAAAGGTGAATTGTAGACGCCTCTATAAATTTAATAAAATGAGTTTTTTTTTTCATTATTTAGAGACATATTTGTTTTGTTCTGAGGTGGAATAAATCCGCCTCTAATTAGATATGGAATTAAAATCCAACTCTAAATAACCTGCAACGCTCAATTTAGAGGCGAAAATATTTCTACCTTTAAAGCCACCTCAAATATTTTAGAGGTGTATTTTGTTCACCTCTAATGCTATTTTTTTGTAGCAATAATTAAGATAATTAACTGAGATTATTAGGGATCGAATTGGGATAGATGAAGTGTGGGGAAAAATTATAGTCCTAGGCTTTTCAGAATTATGAACTTTTCATCTTAAGTCAACTTTTGTCTTTTCATTAGATTAATTAAGATTGCCTACTTAGTTAAACCTTTTTGACTTTTTCTTTGATTAAAATTAGCGAAAACAAGTTTAGTAGTTAATGAATTAATACAGTTCCTCGTGGGAATGATCACTAACTCACTCTTTATTACTTGTCATGACAACGTGTACTTGCATTAGTGTTATATTTTTGAAAACAAAACCCCATATACCAATCCATCAAAGCTTTTGGATGCTCTTGTTTTTCATTACTTTCGCCTTTCCATGAACACAAAATGGAATATTGCTCAAAATAATGCATCAACCTCGGCCACACCTCAAACCATAAAGGATACCTTTGTCTTGATCCCATAAATTCTCATATCTTCATCTCTTGAGATGTTATATTTGATGAGTCACATTTTTTCTTTCACCATTTTGCCACTAACTCCTCGTCACTCTTCCCTCAAGAGTGTTTCTTAAATGACACTATTATTTCTACACCTCTGTTCCACTTGACCAGCTTCCCACACCAACATTTGCACCTTCACTTACCAACTATCCCACTATCCAGCCCATTAATCACTCCCCAGCTATGACCACACGTTGCCCTCACTCTCTAATACACACAGGCAACCTCACCAATGATGACCCATTACTTACTCAGAACACTCATCTTATGCTCAGTAAGTCCAAAGCTAATATACATAAACCAAAAATTTACCACACACTATCTTCTCCCCCATACATACCCTCTGAACCTCCCTCCCATTGCCTTGCTCTACAGATTCCTGAATGGAAACATTCCACGGACTAAGAGTATAATGCTCTCGTATGAAATGGCACCTACACATTAGTTCCCAAACCACATAATCACAAAATCATCATATGTAAATGTGTGTATAAATTTAAATTTAAATCTGATGGTTCACCTGAAAGATGGAAGGTTCACCTTATAGGCAAAGGCTATAACCAAACTTCCAAACTCAATTACATAGAAATATTCAGCCCAGTTGTTAAACCCACCACCATTAGTATCATCCTCTCCCTGGCTATGTCATATAACTGGAAGATCAGACAATTGGACATCCACAATGCCTTCCTCAATGGTGACATAACTAAAATTGTCTACATGACCTAACCTTTTGGTTACGGGTTTCTAAATCATCCCTTGCATGTCTATCAACTCCACAAAGCTCTATATGGGCTAAAATAGAGTCCTCGTGCCTGGTTCCTAAAGTTAAGCCAATGTCTTCAACAATGGGGTTTCATTCAAACTAACTTAGATGCATTCATGTTCCTATCCACTTCCATCGCCACCATTCTAATCTATGTAGATGACACAATCATCACTGGTTCAAACTTTTCCACCATTGATAACATGCACTACAAAAAAACACAAATTTTCTGACTGCTGTTTTGATGGACAGAGTGTCCATCATAATTTATGATAGATTTTTTGACAACCTTTATGACGGCTATTCGAGGCCGTTAGAAAAATAGTCAGAAAATCATAGGATACCTGTCAAAAATAAGGCGTGAAAGAAGGCGGGAAACATTTTAAAGGCCATGTGTCCATTAGAACAACCCATCGACAGTTTATGATGCCATGTGGTCGTCTGAATGGACAAAATTATTGAAACTGTGCGTTTTTGGTTTTTATGACGGTTATTTTGAAGGATTTTCACCCCTAAATGTGTTTTCTCTCTGATTTTTCAGTCCAAATAAATTTTTCAGACTTTTTTGGGCATTTTTTGGCAAGCTCGATGAATTAAATTGGTGTTTAATCTATCTCCTTTATCTATTGAGGTTTGTAAAAAATTTTCCCTTTTTCTAACCGCTAATTTTTTTTAATTAGTGATTTATGAGTAAGTTTTTAGTTTTGTTTAAGTATGTGATGTGGTTGATAACTATTTGATAGTATATAGAGTTGGTATAATAATATGGTTTAGTTTGATGTGAGATAATATGTTGAAATATGAATTAAAATGTTAAAATTGGAGTATATGGAGATTTCTTATGTTGAAATTTCTTTAGGGCTTTTGTTGTATGATAGATGTAGAGTGTTTGGATAAGTTTTTGAACTTTATTTGAATTTTTTGGATGAATTTCAATTTTATGGTGTTTATATTTTGAAAAATTTTTTGGGGCTTTTATTTCTTGATGAATATGGAGTGTTGGATATTTTATCCAATTTTTTGAAATTATTTTGAATAAATTTCAATTTTATTGTGTAGAGCTCAATTTAATAAATTAAATTATATATGATATAATTTATATTTTGGCAAAAAAGTTTCAAGGTTTTGTTGTATAATGGATGTTACTAATTTATAAAATTTATTTGGATTATTTTTTAGTCACTATATTTTGATGTAAAGAATTTATACTTATTGTTGAATATTGAAGGAATATGGAGATTCCTAAGCATTGTCATTGGATGAACAATAGAATTTATCCCAATAGTAGAAGTATTACAGCTGAGTTTTACAGGGGCATTGAAGAATTTATTCAATTTACTTTTGCACATAATGTTAGTGTTGATGGAGGGACATTTAGATGCCCATGTGCTAAATACAAATGCCGAAAGTTTCAAACACCAGATGTTGTTAGAGCACATCTATATAAGAAAGGTTTTATGGAGAATTAATATTATTGGGTGTATCATGGAGAGGTAAGGCCACCGTTACCCCAACCGGTTGAGGTTGAGGTTGAGGTTGAGACCCAATATTTCCAGTCATATGAGCAGATGGTTATGGATGCTGCTGGGCCATCTTTTGAAAAGGAGTATCGTAGAGGTGAGGAGGATCTTAATGAAAAATTGGCCAAGTTTTATGATATGTTAAGCGCTGCACAGTCTCCATTTTGGGATAGATGTGAAACACATTCTATGCTTTCAATGGCTGTCAGATTATTGAGTATTAAGTGAGACTATAATGTTGTGGGTACATGTATGGATTAGTTTATTACATTGATAAGTGAGATACTACCAAACGGTCATCGGATGCCTAAAAATTTGTACCATACCAAGAAATTAGTTTGTAAACTTGGTTATAGATATAAAAAGATTGACAATTATCCACAATGGTGCATGTTGTATTATGGCGATGAAGAAGATGTTAGATAGTGTCGATTTTGTGGTGCTGCACGGTTCAGACAGTCACAAGTGGGTAAAAGGAAGGTTCGATGTTCTGAACAAACAGATGTGGTATTTGCCTATCATTCCCAGACTGCAAAGACTTTTTGCATTTAATGCATTTGCGGGAAAAATGAGATGGCATGGAGAACACTCATGTGAGTCAAGGGTGTTGTTACATCCATCAGATCAAGAGACATGGAAGCATTTTGACCAGGTTTTCCCAGATTTTGCTATTGATCCCAGGAATGTTCGGTTGGGTCTGTGTGCAGATGGTTTCAGTCCATTCGAAATGAATGCCAAGACATATTCTTCTTGGCTTGTCATCGTTACTCTTTACAATCTTCTACTTGGCATGTGTATGCATAGGGAGCACATGTTCTTAGCAGCGATTATTCCAGGTCCACGTAATCTAAAAAGTAAAATTGACGTCTTCTTACAGCCTTTGATTGATGAACTGCAACTGCTTTGACAGTAGGGAGTGCTTATGTATGACATTTCATTGAAACGTAACTTCTTTGTTTGAGCTGCTCTTTTGTGGACTATCAATGACTTTCCAGCATATAGAATGCTATCGGGTTACCAAACCACTAGCATGCTGTGTTGTCCAATTTGCATGGGCAGTTTGAAGGCATTTTATCTTAAGCATGTGTAGACGATTTTTTATTTTGATTGCCATCGACAATTCTTGTCATTGAAGCATCCCTTTCATCGAAATAAGAACAACTTCTTGAAGAATAAAATTGAGAAAGACATCCCACCAAGTCGCTTATCTAGAGATGGACTCAGGTATTGAGACAAGTAAGAGTAACAGAAAGTGGGGGGAACTTTCTACTGGCTATGTTGTAACGCACAATTGGACTAAACACAATATTTTTTGGGATTTACCTTACTAGTCTACTTTATTAATCCCACACAACATAGATGTGATGCACACAGAGGCTAATGTGTTTGGGAATATGATCAACATGGTGATGGATGTCACAAATAAGGCCAAAGACAATATGAAGGCAAGGATGGATTTAGCCAAGCTTTGTAAACGTCCAAATTTGGAGTTGCAAGAATTAGGCAATGGTAAATATGCAAACTCGAAGGCATTTTACACATTAACCATTGAGCAAAAGAAACCTATTTGTGAGTGGATTTAGAGTTTGAAGCTTCCTGATGGATATGCATCAAACTTAAGGAGATGTGTCGACACTAATTTTGGATGTTGATGCACATGAAAAGTCATAACTGTCATGTGTTTATGGAGAGACTATTGCCAATAGCTTTCAGTGGGCTACCTCCTGCAATTAGGAAGCTCTTGTGAAGTTGAGTCAATTTTTTCGAGATCTTTGTTCTCCTACTTTGCGCAAAGTTGACTTACAGGTCATGGAAAAGAATATCCCTCTCATCCTGTGCAGACTTGAGAAGATTTTCCCCCTGCTTTTTTGATGTCATGGAACATTTATCCATTCACTTAGTTGAAGAAGCATTGGCAAATGGACTTGTGCAAAATAGATGGATGTACCCTTTTGAGAGGTTCTTGTACACGTTAAAGCAAAAGGTTAAAAATAAAGCTCATGTGGAAGGTTCTGTAGTGAGGCTTATATTCTTTAAGAGACTTCGATTTTTTTGCTCGTATTACTTTGAGTCTCACATCCATTCATGAACTAGACGAGTGTCTCAGAACGATAAAGGTGTAGAACATTATACTAGTCAACCTATCTCAATATTTAACTATCCCGCTTACCTATATGGAACCATGAATAAACATTATCTAATTGATGAAGACTTATCATCTGTAACACTTTATGTGTTGCTAAGTTGTTCAGAGGATAAACTTTATTATAAGTAAGTTATAGTTTCATAGCTTCATATATAATTTCAAATAATCATTAATAAATCCTTGTGTTAACAACATTTTATCTTGATGCAGCATGTACATTGAGTTGTTATCCTCAACATACAGTGATCTGTCTAGCGATGAGGTTGACAAACACATTGCTAATGGATTTCTTCAATGGTTCAGACATTTTGTAAGTAACTCTAATAGTCTTTGATATGTTATGTATTATTACTTAAGCTTATAAAGTGACTAATTGTATAATATACTTAGGTGCTGAACCCTGCAAATAGGACTGATGATGTCCTTATGAAGTCTTTGGCTTGGGGCCCAACAAGAAAGGTGAGCACATGGGAACGAGTGAATATCAATGACTATAAGTTTCATACAGAAGCATGGTCTTATGGGAGAAAAACTAACAATAGTGGAGTTTGTTTAAAGGGATCTGGTTTTGATGAAGCCGAGTCATTGTATCATGGCATTTTAAGGGAAATTATTGAGGTCAAATATTCTTTATTACCTGGTACGCAGTTAATACTCTTTAAATGCAAATGGTTTGATCCTTCCAACCAGGGGACAAGGAATTATTTGAAATATGGATTTGTTCCATCAATGCAAGGTCCACATAAAAGGGGGATGACCATTTCATCTTCACTCAACAAGCAGAGCAAGTTTATTTTGCATCTTATCCCCGAACAACTTCAAGTAAGCGGGGTTGTTTACATGTATTTAAAACCAAGGCTAGGCATACAATTAATGCCCCAAATGCCGCTTTCCAAGACACATCTCATCACGCTTTGGAGTTAATTCTTGATGATGATTAGACTCAAGGAGATTTGAGAGATGACACTGTTGCATTTGCTTATGAGGAAGTGAACATACCAGTAAATGAGAATTTTGTACCTGAAGTTGATGATGATAAAGAAGTAGTTTACGAAGAAAATTGAGAAGATGATTATAATAGTAGTGATGAGGAAACTAATGAAAACCCTGCTAGTGATTATGTATTAGAAAGTGATTAAAATAAAATTGGTTAAAATTTAACTAAACATTTTGCTGTCACATAAATGTTATATTTCGATTGTTAAGTAAAATAAAAATTTATATAGTACAATTATAATTAAATCTAATATTTCTATATATACATACATACATATATATATATATATATAAAGAAATAAGGAAATACACAAATTGAAAAATAATAATATGAAAAACTATAATTAAAAAAATTGTATACTTATACTTTATTCCCCTATATATTTATTAGATTTGATTATTATAATAAATTAATTAATATATATATATATATATTATAAATTCATGTTTTATTATATGAATTATAAAGTAGAATAAAAAATACAAATTTGTAATAATACTCAAATTTTGAATTCATATATTTTATTAATATATATATATATATATATTATAAATAGATATATTTTATTAATATAATAAAATTTTTATTATATTATATATATATATATATTATAATTTCATATATTTCAACAACATTTAATATATGAATTATAAAATTTAGATTAAGCTTTAAAATTGTAGACTGTATTTTTACTCTCTAGTTTCACTCTTTGGCTCTTTGCAAAATTCAAAGTATGCTTTAAAATCAACTCAGTGTATTTATAATAATAAATTTTACTAAATACTAACCCAAACATTTAAATACAAATAATTATAAGGTAGGTAGTAAATTAAAAGTTATCTTAAATAAGGTGCTTTCTTCATAACATGGAATCTCAAGCAATTAACAACTCCTGAGACATTGGGGTCTCTTCACATTTGTTTTAAAATATTTAATGTTTAAAGTATTAATATAAAAATTATTAAAATTATTAAAATTTTTAATGATAGTACAAAATAATTGTATTAAATCTGACCGATGCATTTTTTGACTTTTTGACGGCTTAATTTTGATGACTATTTCTGACTAATGCATTCGTCGAAAATTCTGACGGCCCTTATGTAAACCTTTCTAACAGCTTAATGTTGTCAGAATATCTGTCTGTGACAAGCATAAATATTGACGGCTCAAATTCCATCAGAAAATTCATTAGAATTTATTTTTCTGATGGATTTTTCCTCTTTTCTGATGGATGTTGACTATACAAAAAAACTATTTTTTTGTGGTGATGGTGACCCAACTCCACAACTAGTTCTCCCTCAAAGATCTTGGGGAACTATCATACTTCTTAGGCATCCAAGTCACTCATACCCCAAACTCCCTTCATTGTTTCCAACATAACTACATAACTGATCTTTTCTATCATGCCAACATGTAGACATGCAAACCCATCTCCACACTAATGGCAACCAATGCTAACCTATCCCTTCACGATGGAGAACCCTTTCAGGATTCCACGACTTATAAGACCGATGTAGGAGCACTCCAGTACTGCACTCTTACTCGGCATGATATCTGCTTTGTTGTCAACAAAGTCTGCCAGTTTCTTCACTCTCCCAGCATGACTCATTTCCAAGCTGTCAAGCATATACCACTCCCTTGCATGGCTTATGTTTCACTACCAATTCCTCATTTTCCCATAATTGCTACACTGATGCTAACTGGGCTAGCTGCCTAGATGATCGTCAAAGTACATGTGCCTACTATGTATTTCTTGGCTCCAATATCATCTCCTGGTCATGTACCAAGCAGAAAGTTGTTTCAAGATCGAGCACTAAAACCAAGTATAGGGCGTTAGCTAATGCAGATAATGAAGTCACATGGATCCAATCCATTCTCAAGGAATTGAACATCCCTTACACAACTCCCCCACCATTTATAGGGATAAGCACCTTGCACCTCTTTGCTATGCCCATTCTCCATGCCCGCACAAAGCATATCGAGATTGACCACCATTTCGCTTGTGACAAGATCATGAATGGAACCCTCCATGTGCAACATGTTCCCTCAGATCATCAATTAGCCAATCACCTAACCAAAGTCATTGCCACACATAGATTCCTTAACCTTCGAACAAAGTTATTGTGCTTCCCAGCCTAATTCACTTGCGGGGGGATGTTAACCCATTAGAAGAAACTACAACCAACACAGGATTAATTCCTTTTGGCTCCTTTGTCTTTTGCTTTTGCGACTTCTGTCGTCTCTCTTTGTTATCGCCTCCCTGCAGCTACTCCTCTATTACATCACCCCTGCATAGTCTTTATCTGATAGTTCTATTATGTTTTCGTTGTATATTGTCATCTTTTACTCGTTGACTTACAACTTATTTATCAAGTGTAAGTGTATTCAAAACATGCAATTCGAATGTAGTGAAACAGAGATTTTCACCTCCCGTCTCCTTTCTCTCTTTCAAAACTCATTATTTTGTTATGAAAAGTGGTTACTTTGTAACCTAATAAAATAAATACTTTTTATAATTTAATAAGCATTTTTTATAAAAGTAAAGAAAAATGAATAGTACTCTAGCACAAATTAGAAATTTGGTATTCCAATGGGCACCAAACAATAATTTATTGTTTAATTTATTCCCTTCACTTTGCTCAATTATAATTAAATGGGGTGCTTTTATATATATTTAACTACTACCCTATAAAGTATTTGTTAATTATTATTTTCTTAAATTACCATGATTAATTGATTGCTGTGTTATAGTAGTAGACCAGGTCGATAAGCGAATTTTGGATTTTATTTTTGTATAAAAAAGTGAGTTAATTCAAACGTTTTAACATAGAAAAGAAAAAAAAGACCCATAGCCTAATGCATTATCTCATCTAATTAATTACTAACCCGCAATGGTGAAAAGGGAAATAAGAACTTAAAACAGAAGAAAAAAAATAATGTTAAAGGGCTAATTAAGTCTATGGTGTAAAGGTTGCATGGATGTACTCACCTGTTGGCAATTTATTAGCTATATATTAATTTTGTGGAATTAAATTATTTTCTATTTTAAAAAATGAAAATTTCTTTCAAGTATCACAAACATTTGAGATACAATATAGAAAGTATATGTCTATATAATATTTTCATTAAATATTGTATAAGTACTAGACATAATCATGGATTAATCAAATAGCAAAACTATAGAAGTCACTTTATCCTCCAATTTCTAATATATATACTAGTGTCTTCATTTTATTAGTGAGAGAGAGAAGCAACTTTTTGTACTCGATGATGTTAAAATTAATAAGGCGAGTAAATAGAAACTCAATTAAGCAATAAAAAATAATCATGCATCGAATTCATTTCATTAGTAAGGCGAGTAAAAGACGGAAAGAAGACCGAGGAGAATTTATAGAGGTAAGGGATGAAATGACGAGAATATCCTTACTTGGTCATTAAGAATTCAACTGTTGCGGGAAGGTTTTCGAATGGAGAAGAGAAATTCCAGAAGGTTCGGTGGAATCGAGGGAGAGAAATCGAGCGCGAAGGAAAAAGAATATGAGGAAAGTGTGAGGAAAGTGGGGATCAGGATATGATATTTTTCTGGACTGGTCTTTTTTTATTTTTTTTTATTAGATTGAGTTAAATTTTTTAGTATACATAGTTAAAATTTATATTATGTATTTATTAAACATACATAAGATGTAAATTAAAAAAAAAACATGAAATAATGACCATCCAAATTCAACCTATCATTTATGAGTAAAAAATGTATTATTTTATATGTTGATCATTTTTTCATGTTTTTTCTTTTTAATTTACATTTTGTATCAGTCTAATAGACATATATTAATACAATGTAAATTTTAATTATATATGCCAAAAAATTTAACTCATTATAACAAGAAAAGAATGAAAAATGACCATTTCAGAGAAAGACTGGATCCTGATCCCTCTTCTTTTCTTTTTTTCTTTTTCTAATATAAGAAGATCAAATTTACAACCTTTTATTTAATTTTTCACCCTCTCTGCCACTTAAACTAGGCTGAAGGAGAAAAGAACTTATTGCGACGAGTTTAATTAGGACTTTTTATAAGAACTAATGCAAATATTTGATAGCTGCATATCCCAAAGTAATGCAGTTTAAATTAGAGGAGATTATTGGTCGACCGAGTTGCATGCTTGAGTTTTAAAGGGTTTGTACTTTATCACTAAGCTTGTAACTCAATGATACTAAAACATCTCAAAAATTAAGAGCTGTGAGTTCAAACCCAATCAGAATTAAATAAATCAAATTAAAAAGAAAAAAACGGCTTGTACTTAAGGCTAGGCTTGCAATTAGGTATAATTTAATTAATTTAATTTCTTCAGTTCTTTGAAGTTTGGAGAGTTAAACTTACTAATGCTTTTTTATTGAAGTAAATCCTCCGAGTAAGTTTCGTAATATGTACCAAAAAATGGAGAAAGAAGCATCCTCACTAGAACATTATATTATAGTCAATTGTGTATTCGCGGGAATGGAACATTATAATCCGTGTTTATTCACACGGATGTTAATGTTCTGCTTAGCTTAAGAGTGAAATCAATGCATAAAAAATATATAGGTGAAAAATAACACTAAATAAAAGTAATACATATATAAGATACTTAAATGAAAATAATTCATTTTCTGAAATTTATTTTTTGATGCTTCTAGATATACTATATTCGAGAATAGATGGGATTTTACTTTTCTTGTTAGTGTTATTATAAAACATCATTTATGAATTTTTTAAAATATTAAAAAGGAAAATAAATATAATGAGATACTATTTTTTATTAAAATAATATTTTATGTGCAGAATCTACCTATGATTTTAAATTACTTACCATTTTAAAATTTAAATATTGTATTTTAAAATGATAGGTAGTTTAATCATTTTAAAATTAAAATAATATTAATAATGGAAAGAGACAGCGAATTTAAAATTTAATAAATATTTAATTAATTAAATTTTATTAAGAATAATTAATACTTTTTAATTAGTATCCTGATTAGTAAGATAAAATAATTAAAACTATAATAAATGGCAATGAGATAACCGCACACGCGCTCCTTTTCAATTTCTCCGTCATTTCTTTACCCACAATCCCTGATTTCCCATTAATTCCTCTATCACTTCCTCGAATTTGGATCCAGTACTTTCATTTTTCATTCTTTTCTTGTTATAATGAGTTAAATTTTTTGACATATATAGTTAAAATTTACATTGTATTAATATATGTCTATTAGACTGATACAAAATACAAATTAAAAAGAAAAAACATGAAAAAATGATCAACATATAAAATAATACATTTTTTGCTCATAGATGATAGGTTGAATTTTGATGATCATTATTTCATGTTTTTTTTTTTTAATTTGCATCTTATGTATGTTTAATGAATATATATTAACATAATATAAATTTTAACTATATATACTAAAAAATTTAACTCAATCTAATAAGAAAAGAACGGAAAAGGACCGATCCAGAAAAGGACCGGATCCCGATCCATCCAAATTCCTTGTTTATACATTTTGTCAACCACTACAAACATAGCCTTAGGTTTAGCTTTTCACTTTGCCATTGGATATGATCATATAACCACTGGACAAACTTTCACATGATTCTCTTCTACACCAACCAAGTCCTTCGCTAGAATTTGAAAAAAAAAATATTTTGAATGTTTGTTTTAAAAATTTTTAATTCTTTAAAATAAATGCAACAATTAGCCCAGTCTTTGACTCTAAATTAATAATATTAAATCAATCAGTTATATCAACCCTACAATATTAGTCTCATAATAATTTAAAAATAATAATATATTATGTACTCCCTCCGTTTCAAATTATCTGTCGTTTTAGGAGTTTTATTTTGTTTCAAATTATCTGTCGTTTTACATTACCAATGAAACATTAATTGTTATTTTTTCAACACTACCCCTATTTATTGTTATCTTCAATAGAGTAATAATAAGAGTTTAAATTGACTTTAATAAGAGTAATTTAGTCAAGTACATTTATTTTTTGCTAGAATTAAGACTATTTAATAACTACCTTAATTCTTGTGCCATTACCTTAAACGACAAATAATTTAAAACGGAGATAGTAGCTTTTAGTATTAATTACTAGATATATATTAATTAAGTCAACGGTCTAAGTCTTCTTTCCTACCATTAGTCTTTGCCGGAGTCTTCTAATAAGACATTAGTGTCAAGCTCAATGGCTGCTATTTTTCGAATTGATCAACCTTCAAGATCAACAGCTTATCCTCATAATCATGCTTAATTAATTGCTTGTTCACATTGTTTCATTTACTTCTCTCTTCTTTGATTTTGGATCCAGTCCTTTTCTGAAATGGTCATTTTTCATTCTTTTCTTGTTATAATGAGTTAAATTTTTTGGCATATATATAAAATTCACATTGTATTAATATATGTCTATTAGACTGGTACAAAATGCAAATTAAAAAGAAAAAACATGAAAAAAATGATCAACATATAAAATAACACATTTTTTGCTCATAGATGATAGGTTGAATTTGGATGGTCATTATTTCATGTTTTTTCTTTTTAATTTGCATCTTATGTTTGTTTAATGAATATATATTAACATAATATAAATTTTAACTATATATACTAAAAAATTTAACTCAATCTAATAAGAAAAAGACGGAAAAAGACCAGTCCAAAAGAGGACCGGATCCTGATCCATAAACAAGGGAGCCAGAGAATAGAACGAGGATCTACCAACGGTGAAATAATTTGCAGCAAAAGTATATGGTTAGCCTTTAGTTGAAGTGGTGGCTTCGTTTAGAGTTCCAATGGTCAAGTCACTAAATGTCAAGGTTTTAGAGTAATTTTCAAAGTCGCCAGGTTACCTAAAATGGTACATATAAAACTTTTAGGTCTAATTGTATTTTTTATCTCCTAATTTATTAAAATTATAGTTTTGATCCCCTAATTTCACTATGAATAATATAATATTTTTAATTTCATCAAGGTTTAAGCAAAATTACAATTTTAGTCCATTTAGTTTCATCTTGAGAGAGAAAAACTGTAACTTTGATAAAACTATGAGATTAAAACTACAACTTTGACAAATTAAGGAGATAAAAAATATAATTAAGTCAAACCTTTAAATAGAGTTCAAGAAATGACAGGAAGTAAATTAACATAACTCCGAGAAGTGCGCTGAGATTTTCGGAGAATGTTGACAAAAGATAGTTACCAAGAAGCTATGGCTTATTTGAAGGTGTTATAGAGATTTTCAGTGACTTATCTCTGTGGTTTGATTACTAAAAACGAAATAAGCTTAAGACATATTATGCAATATCAGTTCAAAAGTTTTATACAGAATAAATTAATCGATTATTAGATAATTTATTAATAATAAATTAATCGATTATTAACTTATCTTAATTATAATTTTTATAATTTAAAAATAATAAGCAAATCATTTTAATTCAAAAGATTACAATATGATGATTTGGGCTAGAAATGAACACAATAAACACAGACCTAAATTATGACTCTTATTTCCATGGACTTACATGTATAAAGTCTATATTAAGGCTTTAGTCCTATTTATTTAACAACAACTTAATATTAAGGAAACAAAAGCACTCTAAAGAATGACATTTATTTGATTGTTGTTGATTGCAGCACAATCTCCTTCCCTTTAAGGTTATTTGGTTGCTCCGCCATCACTTGGTGGAGGTGGAGAGCTTGCATTGTTGCTAAGGGGCTTGATTGAAACTAAACGATGTGTTGCAATCCTAATAAGAGATTAAATTCTTGTTTAGTGCCTTCATAGGTATTGTATTTCAAAGTAATGCCATTACAAGGTACCATTTTGAAATGATGATTTGAGATATCAGAGAGGAAAGTAAATTTCATATAGCATAACTCTGAATCTTTAAATGTACTAGAATGAAATTACCTATAAAAAATAATATATGTTTAATTGGTTGCAGTTTGAAATGAATAAACATTTTTTTTTATAAACACCAACTTAATTAAGAACATTCACAAACTAAGCTATGAGAATTATGTTAGCTAAGGGTGCTTAGCCTAGCTATCATGTCCTAACCAGATCTGCAACTTTGTCCTATTCTAACAGGATTGGATTAATTAGTACTTTTGTTGGTTTATTTGGCTTTAGCTAGATTTAAACTCGTAACTTTTGAACTTGGAGATGGCTCCAGTATTTCGAAACCAAAGACTGCATATAATTATTACTTTAATTAACGTATTATATTTATTTATAATTGATTACTATGATCAAGTTCACATTCAAGTCATGGCAAAATGTACCTTAACCTTAGATAATGTCTTACAATATGAACTTTACCAGATTTATAAAATTTACAATATGGAGGAACTAGATACTATAGCTAGCAGACAGTAATATCAAACAATGTTGAGAAAAAAAAAACTTTTAGCCAATGACAAATTGGCTAAGTTACACATCTTCTGGTTTTAGCCAATGACCATGTAAAATTGGGGCTTGGTCCATGCTTATTTGCATATAAATGATCTTGTTTAAGTTTTTTTTTTTAAAAAAAAACTTAGTTAGGTTAATTTGATAGCTTTACAAATGATTAAATTCTTTAATCTAAAAGATATCAAAAAAATAAATTTAGACTTACTTTGACTTGTAAGGGTGTTTTTTTCCAAGTAGTTATACTTTTTATCATTTTTGATTTAGTAGAAAAAGGTCAAATTCATAGAGTGAAAAATGAAAACGATAAAAGAAAATATAAAGAATAAAAGCAAATAATAAATTTAATACACAATTTAAAGAGTGAATAATTAAAAGATTGTATTGCTAGGCTGGCCCGAACTAAGCCCAGACCAAGCCCATCTTCGCCTTAAAGTTAGATAAACACAATTATTGGACTTATATATGAGTTTATTGGCCCAAATATTAGGCTTGGGCAGTTAGGAATATGTTGCCCTGGAAAGCAAGTTTATTACTAAATCATGTAATAATTGGCATGCTACAAATACATCTTAATAATTAAATAAAAATTTATTTATGTAAGGTTTGTATTCTGGCTATTAAGGTATCAAGATTTTAAATGAATAAAGATACATTTACATAAAGGTTATGCAAGGAAGAACCGAAATCTTGGTGGAATGTGGGCTCATATTTATGTTCACTATGATCTTTGATATACTAAGGGCAGAACTATCATATCATGTTGTTCAAGACTCTATATATTGGGATCATAGTTGGAGTGAACATCAAAGAACATGAATACAAGAAATGGAGTCCATAGGTACAAACATCACTGATATAGTGATTTTAAGAAGATATATGACAAACTTAGGCCTAGTAACGATAAATTAGCTATTCATCATTTCTTCATATCTTTTAGATGTGTTCTAAAAGTATCTAATCACTTATCAGATGAAATCTGAGACTAGGAAACAAAATTGACATGAAGAGTAAAATGATAATTTTACCTTGTATCAATAGATGACTATGAGAGTTCACAAACACATGGTTTGCAATTGGATAACCAAAATTAAATATTGGCTTCTTATAATTTTAGGTTTTTCAAGAGTGTAACCATGAATCTATGGTGGAATCATTTCATGGTTAATGAACTTGAGTTCTCTTAAAGAGATTAAGATAATCCTAAGCTCATTGGAGCTTGAAATTACTATGTTCAAATAGATTCCCCATCTAACTTTGTAGAATTCAATTCATTTAAGTTAGGAGAACATTTTTGATAGGATTATATGATGGTATTTAATGCTTTAAGGCTTGTCTTAAATAAGACAAAAATTGTCTTACTTTAGACAAAACTTGTCTTAAATGAACAAAATGTGTCTTAAAAGAGACAAGAGTTGTCTCATCATTTTTGGACATAATTTTTGTATGTCTCATTTTTGGACAACAATTTTGTATGTGCTATTAGAGACAAAAGTTGTCTCATTTTTTGGACATCATTTTTTGTTTGTCTTATTTTTAGAAAAATTTCATTAGGACAAAAATTGTCTTATGTGTGCTTGATATGTCTTAATGTAAGGATTACTTGTCTTAATTAGACAAGAAAATTTTAAGGCAAGGGATGTCTTCAATAAGACAAGTGTTATCTAATTAAAGCAACCATTGTCTTGAATGAAATTTTGAAACAAGTCAACCTTCTAGAATCTCATGGAGTTCACGTCCTACCTCTCTTGGATTTAAACGTGATTTGATCAATTTGAATTATTCCAAGAAGAAAAATTCAAAGTGTTAAGGGATAGAATTGCGAAGAGTTATGATTCTTAAGGTGTCCTACATACACTAAAAGACTAGACTTTATGGTCAAGAAGATTGATAAAGTTTAAAATTCTATTATTAGAATTTCAATCCAAGCACACTAATTAATGGCCAATGGAAAAGCTCCAAATTATTTTATTTAATTGTAAAATAAAATAATGAAATATCAAATAGATAATAGAGATTATTATTTGATACAATATTAGATAAAAGTTTATCTACTAAAATGATGAAGCTGGCGTTAAATTAGATGTCACGACCCTAACTCGAGGCCATGACTAGCGCATAGACTAAATTTAGTCCAGTAAGCCTATGATATGATGAAATTAATCATTGATGTAATCCATACATTTCTTTTTTTAAAGTTTTTCAGAAATTTTGGCAGAGTTTTCCCTGCAAAATCAGCATTCCCAAAATACATTTGTTCAAAATAACCCAATAGGTATATCCAAAATTCATCCAAACCATCCAGTACACAGTTTGAAAACTAAAACAAGTTTTGACAATACATAACAAATTAAATAGCACCATAGACATTCCCTTTAGCTGCAAAACGTGGAGTTCAACACTCATATACAACAACAACAAAAAGAAGCCTACCAAAAATGTCTCGGAGTGAATAGGACTCCCAGAGATCTACTTGTCAGTAGGCTAATGATCTAAAAAAATTATAATAAAGGGGTGAGTCACACAGACTCAACGAGGGCATAATAAACAAAGTGAGTAAGAAGGGAAACAAGATAACGCATAAAGAATATTATTAATAAGATTAACTTTAATAGTTGGAATTAAGATATATACAAAATAATTAATAATAATTACTAAAAGAAAAATATTTCACCATAAGAGGATTTTCATTATATTGCCATAAAAATTTAAAAGCATTTAAAACCATGGAGTAAAATCAGTAGATTCAAATTTGTGTGGGATCTCACATGAAAGCACTTGAGGTAGGTCCACCTCATTGATAGCCTTCTCCTCCTAGGATTGGCCACATCTCTAATGGCAACTCCATCTAACATGTAGCCCTTTCCTCTACTTCACCATATCCTCACTGTTACCCTACCAGTAGCCCTTTCTCCTAGCATTGGCCATATCTTTTTTTCCTCCCAGGATTAGCTCTAAGGGCGGCTTCGCCTAACAATTATCTCACTCATTAAAATACCATCATATACTAAACGCATCTAGGCCGTTAACCTTGCTAATGGCTACAGGGTCCTGACATGGATTCTCCATAACCATTTGCAACAAAATCAATTTAAATTTCATAGTATCATTGAAAAGCACATTCATCCGTTAAAGACATTGAAGTTGTCAATTTCCAGAGACATTGTTCCAAATCAATTCAATATCTTATTTTAACAAATTTAAATTACCAAATTTCACATAAAACAAATAACATAAATATTTCCAAAATTTATTTCCAATGTCTTGTTTCCCCATACTAGCTAAACGAACAATAATAATAATTTAAAGTAGTCATAAAAAAACACAGGAAATTTATTCAAGGTCTTAAAATCATTAACATATGAAAGTATAAAATTTAGCTCATCCAGAGGAATTTAAAATAGGAGAAGTATGCCACAATATCTACTATCCAATCACTACCAATGAGTCTTATAGCTACAATTCAGCTTACCAAATCTACTTAAATGATGCCCCTTGTAAATTGGATGCCTTAATAATTTTTTCTAGCAACTTCCTACAAATTTTGACATCACCAAAAATTCTCAAATAAACAAAATACCAAGAAGTTCATGCTCCAAAATTTGCAACCAGCCATGAAACTCACTAAGGAAAATACCCAAAATTTTCTATAACTCTATTTGACTAAAAGAATTTACCTAAGGCTTTCAACTCAAATAGAAGCAAAAATGCCAAGGAAAACTCTTCCTAAGAGTCACAACCAAGCTCCCAAGATGCAAGATTTTGGAGTATTTCACACACACACAAAAAATGTCATCTTCTAGAGGACAGAGAAATATGAAGTTTTCATGAAGGAAGTATGTGAAAATATGGAAAGAAAATGATGGGCTTGGAGCTTGAACTCCCAACAATGGAGGACAACGCTAGAAGGAAGAAGAAAGCTGGAATTTTCATGTGGGTGCTGGAGAAAACGACTCTTTTTGAGATATATGGGGCATTTTAGTTGTTTTGGGAAAAACTAAAAAAAGCCCAACTTTTATGTTAAATTACAAAAAAACCCCAACTTTTAAGTTTTCTTGTAAAAATGCCCCTAATTTATATCAATTAAACCCTCCAACCTTATTATTCCACAAAATAATAAAATAATTATATATGCTACTTTTTGCAACATATGTAGGGGTCATTCTAAAATTTTAGTAGTATTATATTCTATTCCACTTAAAAAGAATTTGTCCTCAAATTCATGAAACAAACACTAGAAAATGTTGAGATTATATACCCAACTCCCCTTGTCCATATTCTAACTAACATGTGTTGTTCAATAAATCTTACCAGCCTAGTCCATGGTTCCAATCACCATTTCTCTCTATTCCTACTAACATCGAATTTACTTATTGTACTTCATTTCTTTGTTATGTTTTATCCTTGATATATTAGATCACTCCATAATCAAATTTGTAATATTTCATGCATTCTACTTTTACATCATTGTTTCATGCAATAACCTGGCCCCTGTATCCTTCTTCTTTCCTCACTCGATGTTTAACTTATACTTTCAACATCATTCTTTTTCTCTTTCCACTAAATATCCATATGGGTTACTTCCTTCTCACATCTCCTACGGCTCACTAACTTAATTACCTTTTTTTTTGTTACCCCTTAGCCCACTTTACTTGGGTTTAAAACATTTATCATTTCACTATATTATTATCATTCTTATTCATTTTGTAACTCTCCCAACAGCTTTATTATACTCTACTCTCGTGAGTCATTCTATATTTAAGTTTCTTCTTACTTTGAGCACCCCAGTGTACTTACTATACCACTCTTAATTTTTGTTTCTTTACACATACAAGAATCACACCCGTGCCTATGGGATCTACAAATCATAATTCACGTAACAGAGCTTGTGTTTCATTAAAGACCTATGCATCTATTTCTCAAGCTTCACCTTTACCTTTTCTAAATATCATAAAGAACATTCTAATCTATTGCCTTAGGTTAACCCTAGGTGCACCTAGTATTAGTTGTCCATGGACTATTTATGAGAGGTATAAAGTAGACCATTGGAATGAACATGTAATTAATTCATCCGTGAGATTACTCCAAATGCATGTGGAACATTGTCTCTTAAGCAAGAGTTACCTATGAGAAGAACTACCAGATCCATCTACCCTTTATATTTTAAAATTCTTTTAATCCTCAAAATTTGATGTTAGTTCTTTATATTGACAAGTATATTATATAATTTTCTTTCTCGTTACATATATGTGTGTGTGTGTGTTTTAAGATAATTTAAGAAATTCTAAATAATTATCTATGAACGTTTCCAATATCATCCGACCTTTCCTTAGGATGATTTTGGTTTCCAATTTATAACATGTTTCTTGTTATCAATTCATTTCTAAAGCTCTTGTTACTTATGTTTGTTCCCTTCCTAAATTTTATAGTTCTATAGGTATCAGGTAGCTTCTATGTGTAGGATTCATATAAGGTTTCAGCTTGCTGAGTCTTTGTGACTCACTCCTTCTTTCTTTTCAGAGCAAGCTGCAGGTGTTAAATTTTCTGAGTCTCCATTTTTCACCGAGCCTGCCAACTAGTCGTGGTAGGCATTTCTCTTGTTGGTGGAGTGTTTTGAGAAGGCACTTGGACATGTTGACTAGGAAGTGTATTGGGTCATATTGGTGTTTTGGTCATGTCATGCATATATGAATTATTTTGATTGGTTATTAGTATTATCTTTTGTTTTGTGCCCTTGAGGCTATGGAACTCTGTGTGGTGAAATTATCCATCCATTTTGGTTATGGGTTATACCCTGTAATGTCCATATTTTAGGGAAAACTCTATCCGATTTTATGTAAAAATGACATTCAAAATTTCTTACTTAAATATATGACCTAGAGCACTTGGTTTATAAATTGATTTGAATTTGAGTTATTTTGAATTACATGCATAGAGTCTATAAGCAGGTTGGTAGGTTGCCAGGTGGCTTCCTACACCGGTCATGCTTCTGGACTCAGGTCATGACAATCCAGCTTTGGGAAAGTATAGGTATTATACTGGATGTACAAAATTACCAATCAGTTAAAAAAAAAAAAACCACATAACTACTAAGCTTTTAAGCCAAGAACAATTTATAGGCAACAAAATAAGTCACCAATTTCTTTGGTATTAAACTATGTTCACAGAGATAAAATAAGTTTAACAAGATGGATTCATTGCCTTTTTACAAGAGAAACCCTAATATATACAGATATAGATAATAGATACTGCACTGAAGTTAACTTTCCTGTCAGATATAAAGGTCAAATAACATCTGTGCAAATCCGAAGTAAGCTCATAGATAATACTATTGCATAACATGGTCCATGAATTATCAGATAAACTAAGTGCACCTAGGGTTTCTCTATGAAAGTAGCTAAGGAACCACCAAAACAATTTCATAAGTCCATAGCTCTCAATATTTTACAATAGTACTGACTCAAATGAAATAAAGGTACTGAAAAATAATAAAATATAATAATGTCTAATCTCCATATAATTTCAAAGATCAATACTTTCCAATATTTATGCATTCTAATACAAAGGTAGGATAAAAGCTTAGATAATGCCAATCACTTCATAAAAAAATCATACAATATTGTTACAAAATAACACATTAAATAAAAGGGCATTTTCACCATAAATCTCAAAACATAAATTTTCATATATCTAATAGGCTCTAATAATATAAAATCAACATTTAAAAAAAAAAAAGGGGTTCCACTAACCTATTAAAGATTTAGACACCTTACTTTTACTAGCATAAATTATCTTTCATTTTAGAGATCCCTCTTGAAGCTAATTCCTTAAATTGAAAATTCTGGAAGTGTTCCCCTTTCCTTAACTTTGTTGCAAAAATCATGAAACTCAAGGATGTAAACTCATAATCATTTATTTACTAGCTAAAGCTTGAAAGATCTCCTTTAAATTTTTTTTTTTCTAACTATTCAGAACTTGTTTAAAGTCAAATAGAATTACCTAATGGTGTCTCGCAACCTTGAATGTAGTCTCAAAATTTCAGCCACCAATCCCACACAAAGTTGCTATCATACAGAACAAAAACACGAAAGTGAGTGGAAACCTTCCAATAAAGGAGAGAAGAAGAAAACTATAGAAAAACCTTGCCTTGCTTCTGAATAATCTGCTGAAAATTTGCAGATTAAGCTTGCCCCCACAAATTTATTGAAAGTAACCGTAAAACAGAGGAAAGGAGAGAGATTTAAGGTTATCTTGGAGCCAAAAACGCAGTTGGAACAATATGGATTTAAAGAAACAATCCAGTCCAACCGAATTCAAGTAACACATGTATTTGCGGCAACCAAAACCATAGGTGAAGAGCTGGAACAGCCGAGTAATAGAACAGCAGAGAAAAGATGAAAAACAGAGCAAAAACGCAACCAATACAGCAAAAAAACTGAGCAACCACTACAGCACAAACGGAATAGTAGACGAGCAACCCATATAGCAAAAAAATCGAGCAGCAACACAGGAGGAAAAACTGAGTAGTAAGGCAGCAAAAACAGCAAAAGAAATGAAAACAGAGCAGCAAAACACAAAGAATGAAGCAGCAGAACACGAAGAATGGAAATGGGGAACTCGAGTTGTCATAAATGAATAAAGTTAGGCTGGAGAAAGAGGCAAATTCTCCTCCACTCAGCCAAGCACTCCCGACGTGGTGCCTCCTGGATAAATCCACGTAAATGGCTCAAGAAATCTAGAGTTTTCCAAAGTTCAAGTGTTTTTTTGTTTTTTAATGAATTTAAAAAAATTTGTGAAAGAAAAAATTTACTAGTCCCTCTAAAGATATACTGTCACCCTTCTACACACCATAACCACTTAATTTGTTTTAACGAAAACAATATTTAGTTCTAGCTCAATCATTTCGTGCTAGAATTTCTCAAGAAAAGAAATAAGATACCAATTCTATAAGCCTATAATGAGCCTATTATGTTTATTTTATTTTTTATAAAATATTAAGTCTTATCTTCACTCCTAACTTAATAAAAGATATTACTGATCTCTAAATCAGTAACTATATTAAAGACAGTACACTTATAAATTAATTTTATAAATAGTGTTCTAAATTCATACAAGATACCTATTTTTCTTACCTGAAATATATCAGTCAATGTGGGTGGTGGGCCCAATTGTTTGGCTCCCTTTGAAAAAATAAATATGCTGGAAATTTCGATGGCCTTGTAAACGAAATACTTGTGATAGTGATAAATCAGCAATTTCCATTCGGTATTAGAGCTTTTCAATGTCTGATTTGTATTAGAGTGGGTATTTATTTCAGACTCATATCCTTGACAGTGTAAAGAATTTTGAAAAAGGAACGTAAGAAAACGATTGACATAACAATTAAGAATTGTACTACTCCACTTAACACTGAACATCAATTCTAGTAGCATGGATCCTTCCTTCAATCGCTTAGAATTTACATTCTACAAAACAAATCCCAGTAACCCATCACTTTGTTTTCCAAATATCTCATAGAATCTAATCAAATTTTTCTTCAGGCAGAGGCAGACACTAAGCATATAGGTGCTAGTAGATGGATCACGACTTGAGCGGTCTTCCCCCTTTGAGCTTTTGCTGCGACGATCATCAAGAAGCGTGTCTATTCTGCTCCGGAGATTGCTCCAGAAACGCTATCTGAGGATGGGCTGAACATTGGAGAAGAACCCATAACACTTGGGCCCTCCTGTCATCACAGCAATGATTAACATTAGAAGCAAAGCAACGCAAAGTGGTTAAGAAAGAGAGATTAAAGAAGCTGCAGCAGAAGATGAAGAAGAAGAAACCTGTTTTAGTTGGACAGGAGATGGTATCTCCAGAGAGGTTGCCATTCCTGTGTTCGTCCGCGAGAGGGAGGGAGAAAAAGGAACGGATAGTTTTCAAAAGTGACTTTGGTGGATGGAGGAAAAAGACTTTGCTTCATGACAACTAGATAGCTAGAATTTGCTTGTCATAATGAAGCATAGATCAATCCTCTGGTCCAGAAGGGAAGCTTTGAGAAAACATTGTTCCATCTTACTCCATGAATGTATAGGAATTAATATTCTATAATCTATAAACCGTTGATGTATAAAAGTATATATACTAACTATATTATCATTATATATATATAGATGCCTTCAGGACTGGGCTGGTGACAAAATTCTCGAATTGGAACTTTTATGTTGTCACTGTATAAAAAAAGATCACATAAGAGTGAAAAGTTATAAAATAAAAACTTATTATTAAATATGTGATATAATTACAATTTTATATACTTTTGAAGTTTTAAAATGTTATACTCTGCTACTAAAATTATAATTTTAAAACATCTTACAGATTAATGGCATACATGCTTGTAAAATGCTTCTAACCAATTAAATATTGATATATAGGTTTAATAATACATAAAATAAAACTGATTTAAGTACGTTAGAGAATTAGTTAGCCTGTGATTGCTTTGTGTTAGAGAATTCAGTCAGTTAAGTTTCTGTTTTGTGCTGTTATAACAGCTAGCAGAGATCACGGTATATATACCATTTGTATATCACAGATCAGTAATTCAACGAATCCTATTCTTCTTCATTTCTCTTCTTTGTCTTCTCAGTGAATTCTTCCATGGAGAATCAAAGCACCACAAACCTATCTTCTTCCTCCTCGAAGTTGGAGCTCTCTCCTTGCATCTTTTCACACAAAATTTCCATAAAGCTTTCAGAAAGTAACTTCCTGACATGGAAGCAAGAGGTTCTCACAGCCATAAGAGAACACAAGCTCAGCAAACATGTAGAAGATCCGAAATCGTTTCCTCCGAAGTTCTTATCACCAGAAGATGAAGAGAGAGGTCAATATAATCAAGATTATCTTGATTTTCTGCTGCAAGACCAGATGTTAATGTCTTGGCTGCTCTTCTCGATGACCCAAGCTATGTTCGCTAGAATGATGGATTGCAAATCAGCATATCAGATTTGGGAGAAGGTTGAGATTTTCTTTGCCTCTCAAACAAAGGCTGAGGTAAAGCAAATACCAACTCAATTACACAGTATCAAGCTTCTTCTCTGTGAATTCTTTCAATATAAATGGAACAGATCAAATAAAAAAAAAAAAACAATTCGTTTGGATTTTCACTGCTAGCAGTTATCGGCGGAAAGAAGTTATTAGTTTTTTTTTTTTTAAGTAGAAAATATTATTTTTAAGCACTTAAAAAATCATTAAATTGATATTATATGATATTTCACTTTTCTTTCTAATAAGCATTAGAGAGCTGAGCTATAATTTTATAAAATATTGTTTTTAGAATATGATTTTTCTATAAACACTTGCATATAATTGGGATGTGATAACTCACATAAGAGAGTAATTATAAAATTATCTACAAAAATCTGATTTACGAAATAATTCTTTCAAATTTAGTTGGTTCTCCTAAATTTTTAAAGGAATGTTGAGTAAAGTTTATAGAAAGTAGTAAAGAACAAAAAAATCATAATGCATAGGATTTTCCGTTGATATAGATACAGCTCAGTAATTATCAGTTTCTTACATATTGTATTTTTTAACTTTTCAAACCTTACCCAATAATTTTTTATAAAAAGAAAACTACAATAGTTGTTTTACCATTTTTTTAAACTGAGAGATATGTATTACCAAAAAAATAAACTGAGATATGTAACTTTTCTTACATATTGTATTTTTTAACTTTTCAAACTTTACCCTTATCTCATTACCTTAAACGTTAAATAAAATGAAACAGGAAGAGTAGTGTTGCTAAAACAGTTGGTTAGGTATTGTAATCTAATTTATGGAAAACAATTAATGCAAGCCTATACCGGATTTGCAGCTAAATTGCTTTATCTTCTTATAAATTGTGCTGATCGTTGCCTCCCCATTCTGGTATCCAAGCCATCTATATCTTCTGTTGAGATGGAGACTGGCTTGCGTCAACAAATTGTTTTGATGAAGCTGTCCTTCTTTGTTCAGGTTCTTCTCTTCTCTTATTAACAAATTGCTTCCTTTTTTTTTTTTCTATTCTCTTCTCTTATTTGCTCATATTGTTTTTTCCTGTTACTGAAACTAATCAAGGTTGTTTACCACAGAAAAGAGATGAAAGAAATACCATTCTACTCTCGAGATACATTTGGTTTTTAAATGATTTGGTATTTTACCTCACTAAATGGGTTTTGGTGAAATTTCAACCCATAGCTGGCCGGAATGGAGGCTTTTCCATTTTCTTATAATATTTTTTCTTATATTAATACTAGTTGTTTAATTTATATGCACATATATAGTTTTAAAAATATTTTTCACATAAAAATTTATTAAATTCTAAATATAAACTATTTAAGAACTTATAAAAATTAAGTTGGCAGCTTAACTAATTATCAGTTTTAAGTTTTTGAATATAAAAATTGATGGTTCCATAAAAACTTGAAAAAATTAATTTATTTGTACAAGTATTTATTATTTGGGCCCACCTTGTAAATGGGTTTTCCTTCCATGCTCCTCTGTAGAGTTTTCATTGTCCTTGATGGTTCCATAAATTCATCTATACTGATATGAAAGACCAAGTTATAAGTGACGAAGAATGATTTGGCAAAAATTATAGGGACTTCTGAGTCAATCCCAGCTTCAACGATTGGAGAGGCTGCAAGATAAGAGAAATCCCTACTTTGTTCAGGAGATTTTTGACTTGTTCTTCAGGGACACAACTAGACAGTTCACAGAAATTGAGAGAGCTTTGTGAGCACATTTACATAGATACCAAATTTTTCTCATACTGTTTTTAATTCAATTGTAACAAAAGGAATGTGTGTGTATGCAGGAACCAAGATCCAGGTAAACAAAAGGAAAACATAGGGAGGTTGATTCACCGACTCAAGGGAAGCGTCCTCAGGTACCTTTCTTGATGAGAAGGATTTGTCACAAAAAGAATGCATTTTGTGTTAATTCGTCCAATCCTCTCTTTGACTTTTACAGTGCTGGCGCTCTTAAGATTTTGTATGAGGTCAATCAAATGTCGAAATTTTGGGAAGAAAACAACTTGGAAGGGTGATGACCATACCTAATCTATTTTTCCTTTCGATTAGCGAAATAGAGCTGCAAAAGTAGCTACGACACATAAAAATTAATCCAAGGAACTTTAGAAATTGTAGTGAAGACAAGAAACCGATTGGTTGTTTTTGTTACGAATGTGGGTTAACTTTGATGTTGTGACATTGCCATGAATGTATGCAGGACAATAGCTGCTTTTGAGCAGGTGAAGGTGGAGCGGGAAACTCTCAAAGCCAAACTTGAGCCTTACTTCCAGGTCTCTCTCTATCTCTCTAATCACACGTACACATGATAGGGCTTGAAAAATGCATAATGAGAAAGTGATAAATTAACATGCAGCTGGTGCGCGAAGTTGGGCCATCCGAGACTGCTCAGCGCCCCAAGTGAAGAAGCCTCCAATTTTGTGTAACGAAATAAAGAAGTTACATGGGATTCCCTTGAATTAAAAGCGAGCCAGGGTTCCCTCTTCTGTTCCTTTGCCTTTGTGCTTTTTCGTAAAAACAAAGTTCACTGCTGTAATGTTGCAAGTTTCTCAACTTTATACTTCCAATTCTACATATCAATTTTGGTACTGTCTCTCTCTCTCTCTCTCAAATTGTTTATTTATTGAGCCCCGAAAATTAAATAGAGCATAGCTATTTTACACCATAGAATTTTCCATTAAAGACCACTAAATCCAGAAAGCAACATACTGTATAGCAGAGAGAGGACATCAGTGTTCATGAATCAGTTATATTTTCTTAAATCAGAGTATTTTTTGTTCTTATACCGTGAATTATATAGTATTGTTTTTTGTCATCATTATATTATATAGTACATATTCACAATCTGGTCTCTTATGGCAGAGAGCAATCTACAGCTGAATATAGGGCTTGAAGCCCTATTTCCTAGGTGCCAAACTTGCACAATCGCTGCCATATTCCTGTCCTCAAAATGACCTAACGATTGTTACTGCCAAACACATGGAATTTCAAACTCTTCAAACTCATGCTTACATTCCAATTTTCATATGCTTTATTTGGTATTTTTGTTTGATTGAAATTGACTTGTTCTTTTGGTTTACAATACGTCCTAAGAGCGATGCCCAAGCGACATCGCCTCCTGTGTTCACATGTTATGCATAATTAGGCTTCTTTTAACAGAAATGAAGCCATGGATGCGTTGATCTCTATTATTTGTCAAACATCATGGGTCAAATTTGATTGTTAGGATAGTTAAGACTCCAATCATATATATATATATATATATATATATATATATTCCACATCAGCAGTACTAACAAACTATTGCTTTAATTATTAATTATTGCATAAAATATAAATTTTAGAGTTTTTTATCCTTAAAATTAAATATCACTGTCAAACTTTAAATAAATAAATGTAAAATATAGATATGTATTGATGTTATAATGCTTTCAATTTTTTTAATTCAAACTAATTTTCATTATTTTCATTAACAATATTATTCATCTAGATATCAATCGTGCCAGAAAATGCCATATTTACATTAAATATCCATCAAAATTAAACATCAACATGCACATTAATATTAATTAAACATAAAAACATTTACCTAGTTTGGGGAGTGGACAAACTTTTTTAACATTGAAATCATCTAATACTTAATGTTAAGAAATATGTCATTTAAACTAATACTTTTAGACATAAAACCATTTACCTTGGCACCATTACTTAATAAATTTAAGGATAATTTTATCGTACAGCCCCAAAATATGGGACTGTAGGATAAACTTAGGGATGCCGATTTTTTATTTTTTATTTTTTATCTCAATTTTTTTTAACATTAATTATTAATTATTTATTTTTTTATTTTATTGCTAATTTTTTGAAAGATTTTTTATTTTTTTAATTTTTTACTTATGAATGAATAGTATAAGACATAAGTAAAAAAATTTTAAAAATCTTAACAAAATTATATGATATAAAAATAATTAATTAATATCAAAAAATTAAAAAAATTAAAACAAAAAATAAAAAATAAAAAATTATCATTCCTAAGTCTATCTAATAGCCCAAAATTAAGATTGTAAGATAGAGTTATCCTAAATTTAATTATGTAATGTTCCCTTTCTTAAAAACTACTAACACCAAATGATTGAGCTAGAATAAGTATTGTTTTTGTTAAAAACAAATTAAGTAAGTGGTTATAGTGTGTGGAAAGGTGGCAGTATATCTGTAGAGGGACTAATAAATTTTTCTTTCACAAATTTTTCTAAATTCATTTCCAAAAAAAAAACTTGAGCCATTTACGCGGCTTTATCCAGGAGGCACCACGTTGGGAGTGCTTGGCTGAGTGGAGGAGAATTTGTCTCTTTCTCCAGCCTAACTTTATTCATTTCTGACAACTCTAGTTCCCATTTCCATTTTTCATGTTCTACTGCTTCATTCTTTGTGTTTTGCTGCTCTGTTTTCATTTTTTTTCTGCTGTTTTGCTGCCTTCTACTCGGTTTCTCCTCCTGTATTGCTACTCGATTTTTTTGCTGTATGGGTTGCTCGTTTATTGCTCGGTTTCTGCTGTAGTGGTTGCTCAATTTTTTGGCTGTATTGGTTGCGTTTTTGCTCTGTTTGTCATCTTTTCTCTGTTGTTATGTTACTCGGCTGTTCCAGCTCTTCACCTATGGTTTTGGTTGCCGGTTGGGCTGGGTTGTTTCTTTAAATCCATATTGTTCCAGCTGCGTTTTTGGCTCCAAGATAACCGTGAATCTCTCTCCGTTCCTCTGTTTTACGATTACCTTCAGTAAATTCGTGGGGGCGAGCTTAATTTGCAAATTTTCAGAAGATTATTCAGAAGCAAGGCAAGGTTTTTCTATAGTTTTCTTCTTCTCTCCTTTATTGGAAGGTTTCCACTCCCTTTCATGGTTTTTTTTCTATATGACAGCAAATTTGTGTGGAATTGGTGACTGAAATTTTGAGACTACATTGAAGGTTGTGAGCCAGGTAATTCTATTTGACCTTAAACGAATTCTGAATAGTTAGAAAAAAAAAAATTGTAAAGAAGGAGATCTTTCAAGCTTTATCTAGTAAATAAATGATTATGAGTTTAAATCCTTGAGTTTCATGATTTTTGCAGCAAGGGTTAGGGAAGGGGGACACTTCTAAAATTTTAATTTAACTAATTGGCTTTAAGAGGAATATTTAAAGTGAAAGATAATTTAGTGTAAGGTGTCTAAATCCTTACTAGGTGAGTGGAATCTCCATTTTTATAAAATGTTGATTTTATATGATTAGAGCCTATTAGATATATGAAGATTTATGTTTCAAGATTTTAGGTGAAAATGTCTTTTTATTTAATGTGTTATTTTGTATTAACACTTTATGATTTTTTTTTTTTATGAAGTGATTGGCATTATCTAAACTTTTATCCTACCTTTGTATTAAAATACATAAATATTGGAAAGTATTGATCTTTGAAATTTTATGGGGATTAGATATTTATTTATTTATTTTTCAGTAACTTTATTTCATTTCAGTTAGTATTGTAAAATATTATGAGCTATGGACATATGAAATTATTTTGGTGGATTTTTAGCTGCTTCCACAGATAAACCCTAGGTGCATCTAGTTTATTGCACCTAGGGCTTATCTGACAGTCCATGGATCATGTTATACAATAGCATTATTCGTAAGATTACTCTAGATTTGTACATCTGTTATTTGATCTCTGTATTTGACAAGAAAGCTGGCTTCAGTGCAATATCTATTATCTGTATCTATATCTGTTCAAGTTTATCGTGTGAAAAGGCAATGGATTCATCTTGTTAAGCTTATTTTATCTCTACAAACATAGTTTAATACCAAAGAAATTGGTGATTTTTTTTGTTGCCTATAAATTGTTCTTGGCTTAAAAGGTTAGTTGTTATGTAGTTTTTTTTAACCGATTGGTAATTTTGTACATCCAATACAT
>JASKGM010098111.1:0-12582 GCA_034509205.1 Ceratonia siliqua
AAAATTTTAACTTCTCGTTATAGGAGGTTTTCTCCATTTTCATTAACTTATCCGTTTTCTATAAGCCCAAACAAACAGTTATATTTTAATCAGAATGCATTATTTTTTGAAAAAAAGTAACTTATTCTCAGAATAAGCCTAAACAAACAGGGCCTAAGTCAAATGATTAAGATGGGTTTGATGAATCCACCTATATTATTATGTGAAAATTTTCTACTGCATGGGGGATTATCAATCCATTGAGATATGAAAAAAGATTTGTATATTTAATTGTGCCTCAGAAATCTAGCAAGTAGCAAGCATTTGTAGAAATGCAAGATCTACACCCCCAACTTAAATTGAACATTGTCCTCAATGTTTAGAATGCATAAAGAAATAGAGCAAGATGAATAAAGAAAAAGGGGTAGAATATACCTGATAGTTGGTAAAAATAACTTAGTGAGCTGCAAATGGGGCAAACAAAATGAACCTATAAACAAAACAAAGTAACCAAAAATAGCAACCAAAAGAACAAACAAAATAACATAAAGGGAATAAAACAAAAGTACAAATGAAAAATCATACCTGGAAAGATAAGATTAAGGATGGTAAACCAGGTCTGCAAGTGGAATTTCTTCCATTGCAGGCATTGGTCTATCAATTATAATTTTTAAGTGCTTATCATTACCCTTAAAGATGCAACCATCCCTAGGGTCATTTATTTTTACCTCCCCATTTTCAAAAAAGTTTTTTACTACAAATGGGCCAGTCCATCTAAAGCAGAGCTTACCTAGATGTAAATGCAATCTAGAATCATATAAGTAGACCTACTGGTTAGGTGTAAATATTTTTCTAAGGACATTTCTATCATGAAAAGATTTCATTTTAGCTTTGTAGATCCTAGAATTGTCATAAGCATTATTTCAAAGATCTTCAAGCTTGGACAACTATAATTTCCTAAGAGTACCACCTGCTTTGAGATATGAATTGAATGTTTTGAGGGCTCAATATGCTCTATGCTCTAATTTAACTGGTAAGTGACATGGTTTTCCAAAAACAAGCCTGTAGGGGGACATGCCTAAGGGAGATTTAAATGTTGTTCGGTAATCCTAAAGTGCATTATTTAACCTTAAGGACCAATCATATTCATTAAGGTTCACCGTTTTCTCTAAAATGTGTTTAATCACCCTATTAGCAAGCTTTACTTGACCATTATTTGGGGGTGATAGGGAGTAGAAATTTTGTGGACAACCTCATATTTCTTCATAAGTGCCTCAAAAGAACGGTTACAAAAATAAGTGCCCCAATCATTAATGATAACTTGTGGGTTGCCAAATCTAGACAACACATTTTCTTTGAGTAAATTTTATAACTGTCTTATTATCATTGTCTCTACAACCTATAGCCTCTACCCACTTGGGCACATAATCAACAACCACAATTATGTAAAGATACCCAAACAAATGAGGAAAAGATACCATAAAATCTATACCTTAACAAACAAAGATTTCTATAACTAAAATAAGGTTGAGGGGCATCATATTGCTCCTGGATAATGATCATAAGCTTTGGCATCTCACACAAGACTAACAAAAGGCATTTGTGTCATGAAATAAAGTTGGCTAATAAAATATATACCGTAAATTTTTGCAGCAGTTTTCTTCATAAAAAAATTACCTGCACAAGCTCGAGAGTGACAAAATTTCAAGACACTTCCAACCTCCTCATTAGGGATGTAGCATCTCATAATTTGATCAGGGCAATATTTGAAAAGTAAAGAGTCATCCTAATAGAAATTACGCACCTTATGGAGGAATTTCCTTTTATCCTGTCTGGTCCAATCTTTTAGTACTTCACCTGTAGCCAAATAATTAACTATATTAGCAAACCAAGGTAAAGAGGTTATAGAAAACAAATGCTCATCAAGAAAGTCATAGCAAATGGGCATTTCATCATCATTCTCCACAAAGGTAAGCCTGGAGAGGTGGTCAACGACCACATTCTTTACACCCTTCTTGTTTTTAATTGTTATGTCAAATTCCTGCAACAACAAAATCCAACTAATCTATCATGCCTTAGCATCCTTCTTTATGAGAAGATACTTGAGGGCAGTATGGTCAATGAAAATAATGATGGGGGAACCAATCAAATAAGTACAAAATTTGTTTAGAGCAAATACTGTAGCTAGTAATTCTTTTTAAGTGGTAAAATAATTCATTTGTGCACTATTCAAAGTCCTACTAGCATAGTAGATGACAAAAGGTTTACCCTCTCTTCTCTGTCCAAGGATGGCTCCTACAGCATAATCACTAGCATCACACATAATTTCAAAGGGAATGGTCAAATCTAGGGGTTGCATATTAGGAGCATATGTGAGATTACAAATTAACATTTCAAAAGCTTCTTGACCAATAATGGTTGGCTCAAAAACAATGTCTTTACCTAGAAGGTTACACCACAGTCTAGACAAGGTATAAAAATTTTGTATAAACCTCCTGTAAAAACCAACATGACCAAGGAAGGATCTAATATCTTTAACTGTCTTGGGGACAGGAAGTTTAGAGATAATCTCAATTTTTGATTGGTCTACTTCTATTTCCTTGTGAGAGACAATATGCCCTAAAACAATTGCAGAAGGTATGATGAAGTGCCATTTCTCCTAATTTAAAACAAGGCCTTGTTGCTCACACTTAGCCAAATTTTTTTTTTTTAAATTTTGAAGGCAAGAGTTAAAAGAATCACCAAAAATAGTCAAATCATCCATCAATACCTCCATTCAATTTTCAACCATATCACTAAATAATTATGAAATGTTCAAAAGTAGCAAGGGCATTACACAAACCAAATGCCATATGCCAAAATGCATAAGTTCCAAAGGGGCATGTGAAAGTGGTTTTATCCTTGTACTCTAAAGCAATCTCAATTTGATAATAACCAGAAAAACCATCAAGGAAACAATAAAACAGGTGGCCAGTAACTCTTTCTAAAATTTAGTTAGTGAGGGGTAGTGGGAAATGGGCTTTCCGGGTGGCAGCATCCAATTTTCTCTAATCAATACACAAGCGTCACTCAGTCACTATTTTAGTAAGAACTAGTTCTCCTACTGCATTCTCCACTATAGTGACACGTAATTTCTTAGGGACCACTTAAGTAAGACTAACCCATTTGCTATTAACTATTGGGTATTGGGTATATGATACCTACATCATGCAGCTTAATGACCTCACCTTTAAGTACTTCTTTCATAGTGGGGTTTAATCTACAATAGGGGTCTCTTCAAGGGCCAGCACTATTTTCCAAATGAATCCTATGTGAGCATTTCAAAGAACAAATACCCTTAAGATCAGCTATGGTCTAGCCTAAAGCAAATTTATGTTCTTTTAAAACTTGAAGGACAATCTTACCCTGAATCTCACTCAATTATGAGGAAATCACTCAATTCACACTATATGGTTGTTGCTTCTCAATCCTAGCTGGTAACTCCTTAAATCTTGCTTGCCATGGTGATCCGTGATAATCTTGCAATTTAACAGAAGCATTACAAATATTAATAGCTTCTTCATAATTTAAAGAGAATAATGATTCAAATTTATTAAGAAAGAGTTTAAGGGGATCTTGATCGCTTGTCAAAACTTCTTCCTCTTGAATAAGTGAGTTTATCATATAGGTCTGTTGACATTCAGTTTCTTCTTCTAGTTGTTTACCAACATGGAAAATATTCACTTCAAATGTGATGTTCCTGAAAGAAAGCTTCATCAATCCTTTTCTGCAACATATAATAGCATCATCTATAGCAAGAAAAGACCTTCCTAAAATTAAAGGAATTTCAGAGTTAGTATCAACAACAAACTGAGTGTTTAAGATTAAGAAGTCCACATGATAGTAAAATTTATCAATTTAGACCAAAACATCCTCAACTATCCCTCTTGGTTTCCTAATTGAATGATCAGCTAATTGAAGTACGACAGAGATAGGCTTACTCTCACCTAAACCAAGTATCAAATAGATCGAATAAGGCATGAAGCTTACACTAGCTCTTAAGTTAAGTACGACTTATGCAATCTTATGGTCGCTTATGGTGCATGAAATAGTAGGGCAGCTTGGATCTTTATATTTTCTTGAAATCCTTTTTTCAATTACAGCACTTGCTTATTCTGCCATGAATGCTATCCTTTTCACATTGTACTTTCTTTTAATAGTGCATAAGTCCTTTAAAACCTTAGCATAAGCAAGAATTTGCGTTTTAGTGTGCAAAAGAGGACGATTAATCTTCACCTGCCTAAGGTTTTCCAAAATTCAACACTATGATTAGCAACTTTTGAAGTGGACTGGAGGGCTTATGGAAAAGTTACCCAAACTAGACTCACTACCACTTCACTTTCTATTAGAGCTTCAGTCTCCTCATCAACCACTTTGTCCTTAATCTCCCTAGGTTTAGGGGTTAGCTCTAACACTTTGCCTGAACGAGTGGTATTACATTAATTTCCTTTAAGTCTTTCCTACTGGTATAAAAGGTTTGAGCCATATATTATCCACTTGGATTTAGTTGAGCTTAGGATGGAGTTTTCATGCGCTTATTGATGGTTAAAGCATTAATTAGCATAGACATTTGATTACTTATTTCTTTATTTTCCTCAACTGTCTAGGTAATCAAGGCCTCAAATTTCTTGTTGGTATTATCTTAGGCCTTAATGAAAGTGTTCAATGTTTCTTTCAGATGATTACTAGCGGGTTGGGATGAAGATAAGGTTTAGAGCTCTGAGGTTGTGATGTATGTGCCTGTTGATCAGATTTCTACTCGAAGTTGAGGTGATTTCACCCCAACTTTGGGCTTCTTGTACATCCCTAAGCCATTGCATTACTCCTCAAACACCCTTCTCATTTCATTATATATGGGGTAGTCTTGGCTAACCATCCACATATAAAACATAGATAATAAGACTCTACCCAAGCAGTCATGTGTGCATTTCTACTTTGGCTTTTAGGTTATCTTCTTCCCTAAGATGGTAAATACCACCACTAGTAGGGTTTTCCATCAGTCTTACCTATCTGTGTTATCAATAGCATTAGGTCCACTCCAAGCTCATTTAGGTATTTAATGGCCTCGTTAAGGTCTTTCAAGAATTCACCATTACACATCATCTCAATAAATTGGCATTCTCTAGGGGTAAGCTGTCATAAAAATAGTTAACCAGATGCCAACTTTCATACCCATGGCGAGGACACATGTTTGATAGTTCCTTAAATCTTTCTCAAGCCATGTATAGGGTCTCACTCTATTTTTATACAAAGGTAGAGATCTGTCTCTTTAATGCACTTGTTTTACGTGGGGGAAAGTATTTATCAAAGAATGCCTCAGTCATCTCAGTCCATATTCCTATTAAACATGGTCTTAAAGAGTATAGCCAACTCTTAGCCTTGTATTTTAGAGAAAAAGGGAAGAACCTAAGTCTTGCCACATCACTTATAGTGTTCTGACCCTGAAAGGTTGCAACTATATCCTCAGATTCCTTAATGTGTAAGTAAGGGTTCTCACTGTCTAGCCCATGAATGGTAGGAAGTAATTGCATAATCCCTGTTTTGTAATCAACCTGGGGAGTGTTAGTTGGGAACTTAATACATGATGGTGTAGCTATGCATGTAGGATGGAGATAGTTCTTAAGGGATATATGAGGTTAATCTATACACTCACTCATTTTTTTTGGGTTAGACGAAGTGTCAAACAGAGGGTTGAAGGAACTAGACTCTACCTCTACTTCTAGCCTAGGGCCACATATACCTAAAGTGTCTCCATATTTATACATGCAGAATATATATAATATAGAATAAAGAATAAAGAATATAATGAATGTAAATAATATAAAGAATATAAAGATAAAACAAACACGACTATCCAACAATGAAAAAGAAGGAATGAAGTTACCGCCTTTTTGGATTGTTGAATAAAGTGCACCTTGTATTGCTTCTTAAACCGTGCTCCCCAGCAACTGTGCCAAAATTTGGTTACACCCAAAAACGCTACACGGTTATCGCAGTATAAAATGGGGTGTCAAACCACAAGATGATAGAGGAAACACTATAAGAATATCACTTAAAGTAAGGAACAATGAATAATTAATAAGAGAACAAGTGAAAAACAAGATGTATCTATATTATGCGACTAAGTGGAAGTGAAATATGGGTAAAGAAGTGATAAAGCTTTGGGCTTTCATTGATTAGATTTAACACCTTGGTTCATGTTTCAACTCATCCATCACTCAATTGGGGATTATAACACCAAATCCCTAATTGGAACATATGACAATGAAAAACATTAAATCTCTCATAATCAAATATAGGGTTAAATCCTCCCTTTTCAAACCATGAATTCCATCTCATAAAATCAAATCAATTGACAACACTATATTAAGAAATAACTATAATTCAGTAAAAAATCATGTTCATAATAAGGAAACCATTTCTGTTGAGTCACTATCAAAATCCATAAAACTATAACTCAACATCATAGAAGAATATCATTTAATGTCTCAAGGTAAATAGAATCAACCAAATAGAGGATTCAACACAAGATTCATAACAATAATAATTAGGAGATGAATTGAAACAATACCCAAAAGTTTTCACTAATCAACTTCTACCCTAGCTTTACCTATAAACTAGCTAACCATGTTTGTTGACAAAACCAAGATTCCATGGATGACCATCTTCATCTTTAAGGATTAGGAGAAGAAATATTCAAGCCTTTCAACTTATACTAAGCCTCCTCTTCATCCCCTTCAATCTCCAAACCAAGAGAACCCCTTTTTCCCAACCAAAAATCTGTTTTATGAAGTGTTCTCGTGTCATTTTAATGACAAAATGGGTGCGGGCAATGCGGCAATGGCTTTCCAACACTGTGGCTCATGGCCCTGAATGTCATATGCTCAAATAGGGTTGGGCATCACAGCACCAAGTGCTCTAGTATAGGCACTGTGGCGTTACCTAGAGGGGGTCGCGACATCAAGTTCTCTAACTTGTGCCAAATTTACTAATTTTTCAAATTTTGGGCACTGCAGCCTTGATGGCTGTGGCGCTATACCTTTTGACTTGCTTTGAATTCTTTACTTAGGATCTTGAAATTGTAGTATACACATGTTTAAAGGTTGATAATGAGAAACAAAGCCAAGTATAGGAAAACACATTAAGTTTTATGATTTCTCTTCAATTATAGCACATTTAGCTCAATAGTAAGGCATGTAGAGTGCACTTTCACACACCTATCAATGTTATAGGCCTAAAACAAAGTCAAATTTGATCCAATCAATAGCAGTTTCTTAGAGAAAAACAAACCAAATAGGTGTAAAATAACTCATCAATGTTGTATTCTGACTCAAGAGCAAAACCAAATTTAGGACAATAAACCAAGGTGGGTTTAAAATAAAATCCAATTTTGATTCCATAAATAACATTATGCATGGATTGATAGATTTACAAGTTTGACCAAATGAGGTTGGATTCAATGGATTTAATAACCAGCTGCGAAATAGATTTCAAAACAACAGTTTCAAAAACCAAAAACAGAATCATGCTTTCATTTCCACGAAATCAAAACAAAGGAAGCTCGAATCTACGAGCCCAACAGTAGTTAAACCAATATTTTTTTAGACGAATATGAACCAAAATACATACAATTGACTGTGTTCATTCAAAATCCCGAATCCACTTGACCCGAGAATTAAAATCACATTGGACTTGCAACCTTTAAACATAAGTGCACTCAAAGTCCATTGAAACCATTAATACCCCTTTTACTCATAGATTTGAGGGACTTTGATCCCTATAACCCTTTGTTATTGCTTATCATTAGACTGAGGAGAAGATTACAGAAAAATAAACGTGAATAATAGTAAAATGACATATTACCTTCCTAGCAATTCAATAGAGACCAAACTTGCCTCCCTAGAAAATCAATATTCTCTTAACAACACATATGTTTTGAACTGTTATCTTCAAAAAGAATCCTTCCAAGTCAATCATCACTTCACTCACTGATTCTTGCTCCTTATATAGTTGAGGAAGGCCACCTCTAAAGCTAGTTTTGGCGCCATTGGGAAGGATAAGCAATAGCAAAATCATATTTTTTCGAGCATGGCTCCCAAAAGTTGTGGGTTGAAGCAAAGAAAATGGGGAACCAAAAAGGTGAGTAGCGGCTACATGGGTGCCAAAGGAGCCACACAAGGCATGAGGGAACCAAAAAGGCGAACCAACGGCAGTGTGCAACATATGGTTGCCAAAAATGATGGAAATCAGAGCAAAGGTATGGGCATGAAATGCAGAGGGAAGACAAGGGCAGAGAATATTAGATCAAAAAAGGAAATGAGGAGAGGTGGCCAAGGAGAATTAGGGTAAAAGAATTAGGTTTAGAAGGAGGTGATAAGTCGGGTCGTGGATCTGGGTTATGGGCTGGGAGAAGAGAATTGGACCAACTTATGGGGGTTGGTTTAGGTTGATGTTGGGCATGTTGGCCTGGGTGCATGGTGCTAGTGAGGGAGAGATAGAAGTGTGGAATGGATCCAAATTAAGGGAAAGAAAGTGTTAGGCTTGAAATTTCTTTAAGCATTTTGGTTTTCTCTTTTTTTTTATTAACTTTTTCTGTTTTTGTTTCTTTGTATTTTTGTATTCCTCTTTTTCATGTTTTGTAAATTTAAAATAAAGTTATAAAGAATTACTTTTCTGTATTTTTTATTTTTTATTTTTTATATTTCTTTTTCTATTTTCTATTTGTTTATTTCTTTCCTTTTTTGTATTTTAATAATAATAAAAAGAGACTGGACAAAATTAAGTATTTATAGGGAGTAGGACTATTCCTTTGGATTCTTAATCATAATTTTTGAGACAAAAAGGAATATGATTGCATTAACAAAATAATCAACTGAAAACAACACAGGGACTGCCTCAATAAATGTTAACACAGAAGAAAATAGATATACTATCTCTGTCAGAAAACAATAATAGCCACAATGGTCAGAGGGACTGCCTTTGACTCTTACTAAGCAGCAAAGCTACACTAAAAACATACTAAAAATTTTCTAAATTGGAGTGATATGATGTCAAGTGTCCTTCTCACTGTACTAACAGCTCTATTTATAGACTCTTCCCATATAAGTCCACCGCACATTTTACTTAATACCCATGTCCCATAACTTTCTGTAACCATTACTTAGTGGGTTTGTAACTGTTGTTGACTCGCCATTCTCTGTCAGCTTCACAACTGTTATTGATTCCTTATATTAATCGTCCTTTATGATCTTGTTGACCTTTCTTGAGTCGTAGGTCGACTTTTTGAAGTTTTAACCTTTCTAAATCTTTTGTCCTATCAATTGCATTGATCATTTGAGGCAAGAACCCTTTGATCCTTGCTAGTAACTAAGGGTCGACCCTTTTTGTCTCAAGGCTAAGCCAATCCTCTTTGAAGCCTAAGTGCCCTTAACCTCATTCCTTGTATATTGGCCCTTTGATCCTAACAGTCAACAGTAGTGAACTTATTTTCAAATCTTGACTAACATTATGAACATCTTTGTTTACTCTGAATGACACCTTATGGTATATTGTTCTAAATTTCTGAAAAAGACTTTGTGAACATAATTATATTTAGTTTTGAAAAGAAACCATTGGGTAAAATCTGTATTTTTGAAAAATACCTTATTAGGGTTGATGTGAGAAATTTACCACATATTTCATATGGATTATTGTGCTAATTGAGAATATTTTATATACTTTTGTTGTTATTAATCAGGATTTTAAGAGTTTATTGTAAGATCAATTGATTTCCCATTTTATATCTTCCATAAGCTCATTTTCCCATTTCTTTTGGAAATAACAAAGGGAGCTACAAAGTAACAATGCATCAGAAAATTATCTTCCCAAAAACACAGGTTCTCAGCTCAAAATGCAGCAGAACGACATCACTTCAAGAGGGAAACGCCATGTAACAGCTGGAAGTCTTCAAAATGTAGCTGTTTCATGTGGAAAATTCCAAAACGCACAACAGTGTACCACATCAGCAAAACACTCCCATTCGCACCATTGAATGACGTCACTTTGCTGGAACGGCTTTACCATCTTCTGGATTGAAATGCAAGAGAAAAACGAGCAAAACACATTTAATGTATTTTCACCTGTGAACGTCGTCGTATCAGTAGCAGTAAGGGAAGCAGTAATCGTGAAATTGTGCTAAAGTGTTGGAGAGATTTATTCTTGGATAGTATTCTGGAGAGGTGTTGCGCCGTGAAGAGGAGAAGAAGATGGAAGCTTGTGAGAAACCATTTGGATGAGGAAGGAGTTGAAGTTCTGAAAAGAAAGGAGGCTCATTTCCATCTTACATTGAAGTTCTTCTTTGTTCTTCCTTTTTTTTAGTTATGATTTAAAGTTGTAGTTTTACCCACAATAACATTCTTGAATATTTTTTGCTTCAGTTTAGTTATCATGAGAAGCATTTATTCCAAGATTGGGTTGTAGTTGTTGAGTTTCTATTATGGATTGATTCTGGTAATGTAACAATTGCAACTTAATAGATTCGTATTTTCTGCTTATAAATTATTGGCCATGATTTATTTGTCTAAACCATTGAGTGATGGAGTGAAAGTGGAAGCTCAATGTTAGTTAATAAATTTATTAAGCATAGGCCGTGTAATCACAAAAGTAAATACACACTATGTGGCTATTGTTAGGGTTGTATAAATTGTAATGCATTCACACTAATTTTTGTGAACATGAAAGTAGGCATAGAGTTAATGTGAATAGAGTTTTTATACCTTGAAAGAGGATATAATATAACTTAGAAAATCCTACCATTGTAATCAGATAACATCAGTAGCCATTGACAATTCCATAATAGAACTCAATTTACGAACCCCATTCCTAGGATTCTCTTTTACAAATTTAATTTTTCTTACAAAGTTATTTAATTATATCTATTGTTTGTTGCTTAAATAATATAAGAAGTTGCATATTTTGATAATTGAACCTTCCTCCTCATGGATACAATAGTTGATTACCTATACTACGTTTTACGACCCACACACTTGTGGGTATATCGAAGAGGTAGCAAGGGTTACAACCTGTATTTATGAAAAGTGCCCTATTGGGTTTAATTTATGCTTTTTAAAAAACACCCTTTGGGATATATTTTTAATATTTTTGCAAGACACCTTTTGGTAAATCAATAATTGAAAATGGTTATGGTGCTCTGAGCTTGAAAGGACTCAAAGTAATTTGTTTGTTTATTTTATTAAAAATTTTAAGAATTCTGCTTTGTATGGAAATTTTGAATATGTCCTTTTGATGTTGTGTTTGAAATGCCTTTGAAAACTCTATTTTCGAACATAGAGAACCTAGGACCTCAAGTTATATAGAAACCCCTAAAACTGATCCCCAACTGCAGTTTCACCAAATTGGGATGACTCTTTAATACTTGTTAACTTGTCATGTATCAGATACAAAACATAATTGGACATCATGCGTCATATGATAAAACAGATAGAATATAATTGCATTTGTGCATAATATGTATTTTCATTAAGATGGATAATTCTTTGACGCCTGATAGCTTGATTGCATTTTCATTGGGACGAAAAATTCCCTGACCCTTGTTAATCTGATTTAGCTTGGTGAGGCTATCTCTTTGTTGACTGCCTAACTTGAGATTGTTTTTATTGATGAGACTAAATTTATTTCTTTTTGTTTGAAGCAAGTATTCCTTATGCTTTTACAGAGCTTTTGGCTTCTGAAATGTTTTAGACATTAGTTTGAACAATATTAACTTTTTCAAATGATTCTATTTCGAACGATAAACCCATTTGTGGAAAAACTTTCTAAAAATATATATGTATATGTACATAATTATTTTTGTTTGGCTTCTTAGTTTCAATGAGATAAAATTTCACTCACTGATTTGTGTAAACTCACCCCATTATTTTTTACTTCTTTTGTTTCAAAATAATAGTTGTTTTAAGAGTTTTAGTTTGTTTAAATTATTTATATTTTACATTATCAATGAAGTATTAACTATTATTTTTTTAACTTTATACCCTTATTTATTGTTATCTTCAATGTAGTAATAATAGTTTAAATTGACCTTAATAAGGGTAATTTAGTCTAATACAACTATTTTTTGTTACAATTGAGACTATTTAATAACTTTCTTAATTCTTATGTCATTTCATTACCTTAAATGTCAAATATTTTGAAATAGAGGGAGTACGTTTTAGATTTCAAATCAAGCAACAACAACCTCTACTGCCTAGGTTTGTCATCTTGGCTCGACAATTTTAAATAATTTATATGTTCTTGCAGTCACTAGCAAAATTGCACTGGTTTGCATAGAATTTAAACTTTGTTTCTTCGAATTTTGTTGTTTACTTTGATGGAGCGAAGCTCTCTTCTCAGTTTTGAACTTTGTCTGTAAATGAGGTGAGGTCTTACTTTTGGGATACTCTATTGAATTTGTCAAAGAATTAAAGATTTTATAATTTTTACATCTATATGTTGTTGGACAATGGTAGTTAGTTTTCAAACTAATTGGATAAATAGTCATAATGTTTCATCATAAAAGTTGTGTCTATT
>JASKGM010098132.1:0-12582 GCA_034509205.1 Ceratonia siliqua
TATATGGACTTACAATCAACTTCGGTATCTATCTCAGTGCAAAACCTTTGTGTCATCTAGTATTTTCCAAGCGCCCCAACTGCATGTATCATACACTGATTAGAAACAAGCAAAGGATGAAATGTCTAAAAGGAGAAACTCTGCAGCACATGTTAGATGGCACAATTTAAAGACAGAGACAAAAAAAGTTGATGATACTATGTGCTTCAAAGTTCTTTGCACAGACCAATCTTAAATGCTTGTTATGAAGCTAGACCAATTCCTAATAAACAGATTATTAATTGGACTAAGGACTTGGCTAAGTTGGGCTCTAATATCAACATTTCTACACAGTTGCGTTATGCTCTTCAGAATAAAGATGAACATCAAGCTACAAAAGCTGAAAAGAAGATGTAAAATTACTTGTATTTACTAAAACTCTCAGATTTGCACTCACAGCCTGCAACAAGCCTATCTAAGGGACAGAGTCTTTATGGCTTATACAAGGGACAGAGAGTCCTCATGACCAGCAAACAATCCATGCAGGCTTAATACTTAAAAACTAAGTAGATGAGATCTCTAAGTTATCATGACCAAATACATGCATAAAAGATACACATGACAATTTATTTATTTATTTTGTTGTTAAAAGACTAATGACAATGTTGTCACCATATCAAATATTATAAGTAATTCATTATATTGGAAAACAGAAATACTTTTTTATACTGAAATTTCAATCCTGAAAACAATCTGACAAAGTGTGCATGAAAGTAGATGTATGTAAGAAGAAATCAACTGTGCAGCATAACAAGGAAGAAAACATACCACATCATATGAGTCATAACAGAGTTTTGTCACAGAATCAGCTTGTTCATCAGTACAGCCATATGATATATAGACAAATGGCCCTATGTCATGTTTTGCACCCCCTTGTGGCAAATTTGCAGCTAAATTCAGAAGACCAGATGTGGGATTCATGTATTCTTGAAGTGGTAGAACATCAATCACTTCAGCAAAATGAGCTGGAAATTGTTCTTTGAATAGTTGGGAAGACAGCCAACCCTTCAATTTCAGCGTCTCATGCCACGTATTCTTCTGTGGCTGACATTTAAGAGACCCAGTAAAGTATTGCCTAATGTTAATTTCCACCTGCCAGAGTAAAAAAGGTAAAATTAATAATCATATGCTTTTAGCTATGATCTTTGGGTTCAGCGGCAGCTCCATCCTCATTCAAAACAAAGACGAAGTTAATATATTGTGTGTATATGTGTGTGTGCATGCTAATTACCAATAATAAAAACTATGTACAGCAAAACTTAGTCTATGGTAATAAAATATATAAATTTAAAAATATATAATTAGAAGATTGTATCGAATTTGTTTTGGCAAACTAGTATATTATCAATTAAATATATCATTTTAAAAGTATAGTGACAAAGAATTATTTGATTAACTGACCTCACACCAATCCAAACAAGCTTCAAGTAAATCCTTATCATTCTCATATCTTGTAATGCTCCTCTCAAGATAAGCACAGAACATGACTAGTGGATCCCAACTGAGGTTTGGTGTACTTTGGAGCACATCTCGCACTACTACAGGATGGCCTTTTCCCCAATGCCTCTGGAAGTGATCAAAATTATTGCGACTGACATCCAAAACTGTGGGATAAAACAAGCAATTATCATTTGAATCTTCTCTTAGGGCAGCTTCTTGCAACTGCTTATATCCATCAATTTTATGATCTGTGTCAAAACAAAGTGAACAACTTGAACTTTTATCCAAAGTTTCAGGAAAGTCATAGCAGCAAACTACTTCTTCTGCCTTTACTTCCATCTCTTTGGTCCAACTTAAGGGAAAAACACATCTCAATTCAAGGAGGCTATCACCACAACCACCAAGCTCTGTGGGTGGACAAGATACACTGCCAGTACCATTACAATTTGTCCAGTCAGCTAATGATGAAGTAGCAGTCAAACTGACACTAGAAATGAACTTCTTATCCAGAAGGTGGTTTTCGTTGGCAATGCAAGCTCTCATTTTATCAGGCAGCTTGGACCTAGATGAGTTAATTTCTCTAGAGATGATTTGTTGACTTAATTCCTGACAACAACTTAAGCAAAGGCTATAGGAGCAAATAGAGCAGCTTCTATGGAGATCCAAAATGGGTCTTTTGCAGTGGTTGCTGAGACAAGTGTTACATTAGTTGCAAAACAGAACCAGAAAATCATTAGAATTTTCTTAATAGCGTCAGTGGAAGAGAGATTACCAGTAATTTTGCCCATTGCAGCCAAACTCAACCTGCTTGATGTGAAAGTCAGAGGTTCTTTTTCCTGTCACACAAAAGCATCTAAGATAACCGTCCTACAATCAACAAAAGTAGATTTAGAAATCACCAATGCCAGAAGAATAATGATTAGTACCTTTAATTTTTGCTTCTGCTTCTAGCTCAATATTCTGGTCTTCATTTATTTGTTTTAGTAAAGGAAGGAGCATACAGATCAAATAATGAAAACACAGTATTCTGTCAACTCTGCTTTTACCAGCCAAATACTCCTGAAACAATAGATAAACTGAAGTGTCAGCATATGCTACAAAAGAAACACTGATCTAGCGTCAAATCATTTTACTTTGATGTCAGACCTTACTTTCACTGTCTTTACACTGACTTGCCAAGCAGACTTTACAGGTGCAAGTTCCTCGACAGACTGGACATGCCATCTTAACTTCATTTTGAGTATCAAAATACCTAAATATGTTTCAACAGAGTAAGCAAGTATCTCATATATTGATCCTCAATAAAAAAAGGTGAAAACACCAGAAACCAGATGGGTAAAACTTGGTGCTTATCATTATTGATCAACATTATATTACTACCGCAAAAAGTGGAAAAAGCACATGAACAGGAAAGAGTAGGGAGATATACAGGTATTTTTTATTATTGTTTGTATGCTTGCTATTTACCTCTGTTCAAACTGATAATAATTCCTCGAGTCTAATAGTTTCAAAAGGGCAGTACCTTTCATCTAAGGAGTAGTAGAACTATACCATGAATAATCTCTAGCTAGGCGTTTGTCTAATCACATCATGCTTCATTAATTCAAGTTCCAGGATTGCCTCAAACTTCTACTTATACTTTGGACATTAAAAACAAAAAAACAAAAGTAACTTCTTTTAAAATGGGAATAGATAGCCTACAATACAGATAAGCACACGAGGATGGAAATTTGGCAAGAAGTCCAACATGCACAACAAACTTAAAATTAAGCATCGACAGCAAATGTCACGCGGGTTGAAGTTTATACTCAAAATTGGAGCAAAAGAATTTAACAAACCGTTCCTTGATGCAATCCATGCAAAAAAGCTCTTTTTGACAGCTCGAACACTTTATGAGATTCCAAGAATCGCTTCTGTGGCACCAATGGCACTTCTTCCTCTTACTCTTCTTCAAGCCTCGCCCATAAGGTATTACCTAAATAAAACAAGCAAACGACCCAAATAGGAAACATATAAATCATCCAAAAATCTCAAAACATTAGAACAAGTACAGCTAATAAGCTAAAACCCACAGAAAACCCACCTGCAACTTGCCAGCGGGGAGCCTCTCGACATTCTTAGACCTGAAGTAACGTGGGGTAATTGCTTTATAATCAACCCCTACTTTAACATCACAATGGGAACCCACATTGCTGTAATCTTGGGGCGTCGACACTGGAGAGATTGCCATTACACCATTGGGCAATTCTCTTGTCAACTCTCCCTCACTGTAACGCAACTCCTCCTCCTCTTTCTTCTTCCTCTTCTCTCCCTGCTTCTTCTTCCTCTTCTCAACCTCTCTCTTCAGAACCATCCTTATCAACTCCAACTGCATATCACCTTGCTTCAACGCCTTTTTCCTCACAGGAGGATCCAATGCTTCTGAAGCCTCCGACGGTTTCCGTCTTTTCTTCATCAGCTTCGCCATCTTGCCCACTTTCCGTGCCCTAATTTCAACATTGTTCACAACAGAGTCGTTCTTATTATGCCCCTTTTTACGCTTCCTCTGAAGCTTCAGCGACTCCGGGACCTTCTCCTTATATTGTCGATGGCGGCCTTGAAGATAGTGAATCTCACATAGCCTCAGATTGTCCATGACTCTTCGGCGGCACCGCCATTGTCGCCCGTCGGTGCGGCTGCAGCGGAGATGGTCTGACAAAGCTTCCTCCTCCTCCATTGAAAGTTTTTTCCCGGAAATTTTCAAATTTTGTTTGCCCCGATTGAAATTTTCTCGCGAATATTCGCTCGGAAAAGGGAACCGAGACACGAGAAATCCGATTCTGCAAAGAGCGCAGAGAAATAGAAAAGGGTTTTCAGACCCAAAGAGTGTATTTATTGGAAGGAACAGTAAGGAAAGCTTTCAGTTTCAAAGATGGCATATTCCCGTAATTATTGGCAAAGAGAGAGTCCTATTTAGTCTCAAAATCTTCAACATAGGAACAAGTGGGATCAAGATCATGATGTTATCAGGGAGGATCATGACTATTCAAAAATCCTGAGAGATCTTATCGTCAGTGACCTGATAGAAGAATAGAAGAGCAAGGGCTTCTGTCAAAACTCAAAAGCAGCCTATGAATATGGATTCACTTTCCTTTTTGTTTTGTTATTATCTATTATGGGCTTGTTTAGACCAGTTTTTTGTTGTAAATTATTTTCACAAAACTTTTTAGATTATTTATTGAGAGATTATTTAGACAGATTTGCTTTTCTTGGAGTTTCTTGGGCTAGAATCAATAATCTATCCACTATTAATGCAGCTTCATGAAATATATATAACATTATACTTTTAATTAAGCATTTGGCTATGTTTGTGGGTGTCCAATGCAGACAGACACCAATGTGGTCTGGTTTGGCAGTTGTCTTCGATGTATTACAACAGTTTATGCTCAAAATCATAGTCGATGATTCAATGCTTTTTGTTTTTTCATGATCTATCATGGGCTCGTCCAGACGAAACAGACCCAGTTTTTTAACGTAAATTATTTTCACAGAATTTTTAAGCTTTTTAGTGAGATTATATAGACAGATTTGCTTTCCTTGGAGTTTCTTGGGCTAAATTCAATAATCTATCCACTATTGATGCAGCTTGATCAAATATATATAACATTATACTTTTAATTAAGCATTTGGTTATGTCTATGAATGTCCAATGCAGACAGACACCCACCAGTGTGGTCTGGTTTGGTAGTTGTCTTTGATGTTTTATAACAGTTTATGCTCAAAATCATAGTCAATGTTTTCTGAACTTTGCTAATTCTGTCAATCTCTTATAGCTGATATAAGGCTTCCACCCCCATATGTATTGTAGATTCAAAAATGAGTGAAATTGCTTACTTGAAAAGCAAACAATTTGTATCAGAACCAATTTGCCATTCAATTTTTTAAGAAGTTTAGAAATAGAAAAGCAACCATTTTCTTTCCTTGTCTCTTCATAATCCTAATTAATCTTTTTTTAGTGAATAATGATCTTTGTATTGGGTGGTAAAAGAATGCAGAGAATCATTAACCAATTTGATCTTCTTTTTTTTGGGTTAAATTGATTTGTTGAGCTGTGAATGGCTAAATTTTTCAATACGTATGATCCTAAAAGGTAATAATGGAAAAAATAGTGAATATTGAAACAAGAATGGTTCCATTAAAATTTGAATTTATAGTATATATACAAATCTGTAATTGTTCAATGCAACAGTTCCATATAGAAAGGCTAAAAGATTGCTTCTTTGAGCTTCTAGCATTTGAAAAGTAAGGAGTCTTATTTCCTTAATCTGGAATATATCAGAAACACTTCTGCACAATATTCGTTGCCAATGTAATAATAAAAATTCAGAGACGAACACTTTTTTTTCGTTTGTCTTTTCCCCTTTTGCTGCTACCAACAAGCTCTCTTGAGTAGCTGAGCTTATTTTCTTTTCAATTTTAATCTCTTTTAAACCAACTAGTTGAGTTTACATACGGTTACACTAACACTTTAGTTATATTATGATTCCAATGTTGAATAAGAAAAGTTACATACTAATAGGAATGTTTTCCTTTAGATTGTACGGTGAGGAAATGGATACACCTCCACATCAGCATATATTTAAGAGAATAAATTTTCTTAAATGCTAACTTTAAGGTTTGCACCCAAATAATCAAAGAAATGAGCCCCGCTTAAGATTTGTTAACATAGCTGTTCCATGATGCTAAAAAAATAAAAACAAATGGTGGCTATTCAGAAGGAAATGGAAATTTACATTTCTTTTACTGAAAAGGCTCAATTGAAGTTTATAAAGAGTGGACCTTTGTGGCAACCGAGGATCAATGCCCATTTATTTCTGGTTTCATTGCTGGATGACATGTCCAGTTAAATTGGGGTACCATAGACTTGTCAATTTTTAGAGTTTTCATGACTTTATTCATATGGAGGGGAGAAAAGGACAGAAATTCCAAAACAAATTGCATATATTGCTTGAATTCTGATCAAAATCAAATCTATAATTACCAAATATAAATAGTGACACTGTCAAATTAAGGTGTCATTGCCATATGATGTTCCACTCTTGAATTTCTTCAATAACATTGCTGAAGAGTGTGACAACTGGAAAATTGACAGATCATGAAAAAGCAAAAGACAAAAAAACCATTTTATTTCATGAATGTAAAATTGCTGGAGTCACTAAAAAATGAGCATGGTACAGAGCCTTAGACGCCTTCATGATATTGGAATTGTTTGTCGGGCTGAAAGTTGCAAGTTCAAATCCAACCAAAGCTACTAAAAAATGAATGTAAAATTGCTGCAAAATATGACAGAACATGAACAACCTACAAATCAATGAGAAAGGAGGAAAGGGTAGAAAGAAATAGAGAAACATAACCTGCAAAGCTCGTATATACGTAGATTTCTTCAAGTTAGCACCATCCCACACTGTCAAAAAACATGATTGAATGCAGCGTCGACGAGGGCCAGAGACAGACAAAGAGGATTAGAACATCATCAACGGGATTTGGATTCTTTAAAACTTGCATTTATCTCTTTTCGAACATGACAGAATCATGGTCCTGATCCTCATCAACGCTGCACTCAATGATGTTTCTCCAATGTGGGGATTTTCCATTCCAATGTTTTATGAGATCCACATCTCTGTCACAAACTCTTCTGGTGGCCAATGCAACCTGTTATATAATAGTACTGGTAAAACCAGCCTGGAGAATATGTAGTACACCAATCTTCATTCATTTGTACTATCATGTTACTTGATTAGTTGTGAGTCTTTGTTGGTCTAGTTTCATAGAAATTATATATACTTTTCAACATTAAAATTGTACTGGTCAGTTGTACTAGAATGAAATCTTGTACTTTGTCATGATCTCTTTTGGTCCGAAATTGTCATTCTTCTTACAATTTTTTGTTGAATTCTCAAGGTTAGAGACCTTTGATTATGAATAGAAAAATCATAGTTTATGATGATTTGTTCTTAATTTATCCATGCGTTGACAATTTCAAAGATAGCACGAGTTTGGGTGTGGGCTGTTGTGGGCTGAATAGTAGCCTCCTTTGCCTGTGGATAGCACAACCCAGTAGCCTGAAACTATAGGGAAGGGATCAAATGAGACGAAGGAATTAACACACTTATATTTTTTATTTTATTATAGAATGTAATTATTTATTTATTTATTTATCAATTGAATTAAAAATATTTATCAAGTTGATTTTGTATGCTAAAATATAGAAAAATCGAATAACAATAAAGCATCAAACTAAATTAAAATTTTTTATATTTGAAACTTATATTATACGTTAATTTTATACTAATAGTAATTAGTTTAGTTTAAACAGTTAGATTAATGAAATCTCATCTTAGAATGAGATATTGAGAGGTGGAGTGGGTTAATTTTTATACTCCTGTCAATCAAAATTAATTTTATATCATTAAATAACTTTTTATATGATTATTTTCTTATAAAATTTACTGTTAGATTGAAAGTTTATATCATAAAGATCATACTCATAAAATTTTAAATCATTCCAACATTATTTTGTATGGAATCAATATATTATAAAATGAACAATATATATTTTTTCAAATATAAGAAATAATCAACTATTTAATCACATGTTTTCTTATTATCCAATTCTTTTTAAAATTTTGACATACAAGAATAACATAATAATTACTTTTAATTTAATAGTTAAATCAATGAAAATAACTATCACTACCTAAACTCGGGGCCATGACTAGCGCATAGAATAAACTTAGTCTAGCAAGCCTATAATATAATGAAATGAAACATTAAATGTAATATTAAAATTTCATTTTTAAAGTTTTCTAAAAATTTTAGCAGAGTTTTTCCTACAAATGGGCATTCCTAACATACACATGTTCAAAATAACCCAACAAGTACATCCAAAATTTATCTAAACCATCCAGTACACAGTTTGAAAACCAAAACAAGTTTTGACAATACATAACAAATTAAATACCATAGACACTCCCTTTAACTGCATACCGTGGAGTCCAACACACATATACAATATCAACAAAGAAGCCTACCAGAGTGAACAAGACCCCATAGATCTACTCGTCAGCAAGTTAATGATATAAAAGAAAATTTATAATAAAGGGGTGAGTCACACAGACTCAGTGAAGACATGATAAACAAAGTGAGCACGAAGGAAAACAAGATAACGCTATCAGTTGGAATTATGATATGAATAAAATAATTAATTATAATCGTTAAAAGAATAATATTTCACCACAATAGGGTTTTCATTATATTGCCATACAAATTTAAAAGCATTTAAAACCATGTAATAAAATCAGTAGATTCAAATTTATGTGGGGTCTCACATGAAAGCACTTGAGGCAGCTCCACCTCATTGATAGCTCTCCCCTCCTAGGATTGGCCACATATCTAGAGGCGGCTCTATCTAACAGGTAGCATTTTCCTTTGCATTACCATATCCTCATTGTTATCTACGTCAGTAGCCCTTTCTCTTAGCATTGGTCATATCTCTTTCTCCTCCCAAGATTGGCTCTAGGGATGGTTTCACCTAACGATTATCTCATTCGTTAAAATACCATCATATGTTAGATGCATCTAGGCCATTAACCCTGTAAACGGCTACTGGGTCCTAACATGAGTTTCCCAAAACCATTTGCAATAAAATCAATTTAAATTTCATAGTATCATTGAAAAGGATATTCATCCCTCAAAGACATCGAAATTCTCAATTTCCAAAGATATTGTTCCAAATCAATTCAATATCTCATTTTCACAAATTTAAATTACAAAATTTCGCATAAAATAAATAAACAAAAATATTTCCAAAATTTATTTTCAGTATCTTGTTTCCCCATACTAGCTAAACGGACAACAATAATAATTTAATGTAATCATAAAAAGCCTTACATAAGATAATTTATGAGGTCTTAAAATCAGGAATATATGAAAATTATAAAAATTTGTCTCATTTAGAGGAATTTAAAATAGAATAAGTATGCCACAATATCTACTATCCACTCACCACCAAAAAGTCTCAACTACAATTCCTCATGCTTACCAAATTCCACTAAATGAAGCTCCTTGAAAAATGATCACCTTAGGAAATTTTCCTACAATTTTAACATCACAACAACTCCCAAATAAGAAAAATACCATAAATTTCATTCTCAAAATATGCAACCACTCTTGAAACTCTGTAATATCTCATTTAGGTTAAGGACTTTGTTGTAAACTTACTGATTATTTTGTTAATTATAATTTATAATATCACATGGGATAGCCAGAAAATTGAAAGAGATTTACTTTTCTGATATGTAAGTTTCTCTCTCTCCCATCATATTCAAAATTAGAAATGTGAACCACAAAGAAAAATATGATTGCCCGTTCTCTCTCCTTTCATATTTAGGACACCCAAGAAGCTTCAGGTCCAACGTTTTCATTCGTCTCCTGCTGGTTGTGAGGTGATTTCTTCTTCTCGTTTTGTCTGGTCCAAGTGTGCTGTACAAGTGGCTGTTTTGATGTTTGAACATATGATTTCAATGCTATAAATAACTAGTTCCTTTCCTTTTCAGCTTAATCAGCATTTTCTCTCATGCTTTCTCCAAAGTCGTTAGTTTTTCTATATTTTCGACTGTTTTCTCTTACTATTTGTTGTCCAGCTGTAGCAACTTAGTTTTTTGGACTGAATGCGGTGTACAACAGCTCTCAATCACTAGTTATAGCAGTAAATCGTGATCCAACGTAAGGAACAAGGGGGGTTAGTGCTTCTCTATTTTGTTATTCAAAATGTCTTGATCCTTAGGGATTAAATTTTCCTGTTATTAAAATCCTCCTTGACAATGACTTTAGCGTAGTTCAAATTCATTTCAACAGGATTAGGAACTTAAAGCTTGCTTGTTTGCAACAAATGAGATCTGGAAAATTAAGGTTTAGCTAAGGATGATTAAAATTCCTTTTGGTTTATCATGGTGTGGCATAAATTCTCATGAGTGGTGTTGTGCAGTGAGCTTTCTGAAGTTAGTAAGGTGAGTTGAAGCTTCTACCTTGACTACATATATGAAACCATATGAAATTATTTTTATGATAGTCTTGAAATTATAGTAACTATTCTTTTATACCAAAAGAAAATTTTAAATATGTTCCTTACTAGTCTTGGAGTTATATTAATTACCCTTTTATGCCCAAAATCTTGTTTTTATGAAAATATTGCCATGCTAAGTGATTTTAGAATTATTGGAAATAAACTCCAATTATGTGAATTTCTGAATATTTAATTATGTGATTGAAATAAATTTTTTGATAATGTTTTTCTTATAGAAAAAATATTGTAAATTTGTAATATTTTATGCTTAAGTTATTTGTGAAGGCATGGCAATATAAGCTCATTGATAAGTGAAATTTTTGGTGGATTCTTTGGCAATTCTATAGGATAACCCTTGGTGCACCTAGCATCAGTTGTCCATGAACTATTTATGGAAGGTATAAGGTAGGCCATTGGAATGAGCTTATAATTTATTCTATCCGTGAGATTATTTCGCATGCATGTGGTACATTGTTTAATGAGAAAGAGTTACCTATGAGAAGAACCATTGGATCCATCTCCTAATTATATTGAAAATTATAAACTCTTTAAAATTTTTTGTTTTATATAATTCTATTGATAAGTTTATTCTTATGATTTTTACCTCTCATTATATATATGCGATTTAAAATAATTCAAAAAGTTTTAGATAATTATTTTAGAATTTTAATTATATCATTCGAACTTACCTTCCTATGATATGATCTTGACTTCTAAATTATGATATGTTCCTTTGTTATGAATTCAGTTCCTAAAGCCATTTTTGCTTATGTTAATTCCCTTTCTAAATTCTATATTCCTATAACTGTCATGTGGCTTCTATATGTAGGATTGATAGAAAATTTCAGCTTACTGAGTCTTTGTAACTCACCATTTTTCTTTTTAGCTTTTAAGATCAAGCTGCAGGTGCTAAATCTTCTAAGCCTCCATTTTCTGATGAGCCTGCCAACTAGCTATGCAGGCATCCCTCCTGTTGTTAGAGTTTTTTGAAAAGGCATTTGGACATGTTGGCTAGGAAGTATATTAGGTCATTTTTGTGTTTTGGTCATGTCATATAAATATGAAATATGTTGATTAGTTGTTAATGTTATTCATTGTTTTATGCCCTTGAGGTTATGGAACTCTGTGTGGTGGAATCATCCATCTATTTTTTTTTTTGGTTGTGGGTATACCTTGAAAAATTCGTATTTTAGGGGAAACTCTGTCATATTTTATGTAAAAATGACATAACAAATTTCATATTTAAAAATCTATAGTTCATGCACTTGGTTTATAAATTGACTTGAATTTAAATTGAATTATTTTAAATTGTATTGCATGGAGTCTTAAAGTAGGCTGGTAGGTTATCAGATGGTTCCCTACGCCGGTCATGTTTCTAGATTTGGGGCATGACAAATTCACTAGGAAAAATACCCAAAATTTTCTAGAACTCTATTTGAGTAAAAGAAATTATCTAAAGCTTTCAACTCAAATAGAAGCAAAAATTATAAGGAAAACTCCTTCTAAAAGTCACAAGACTCATAACCAAGCTCCCAAGATGCAAGATTTTGGAGTATTTCACTAAACTAAAGTTATCATCTTGTAGAGGAGAGAAAAATGTGAAGTTTGTGTGAAGAAATAGGTAAAAATATTGAATAGGCTCAATAGGCTTGAAGCTTGAAGCCTTTGGCAACGGTGGACGGCACCCCTTAGAGAAGAAGAGCTGAAACTTTCATGTAAGGGGGCATTTGGTATAGATACCATTTTTTATTCCTAGGAATTATGTTTCCTGGAAATCATGTTTTCTGCGAATCATGATTCATGAGAATGTTATAAAATGCGTTTGATTGGCGTTAAACATTGATGGGAATGTTAGCTGGAATCTTTTATTCTCATGTTTGGTTTATGTACAATTTTTCTGGGAATGTTGAAACTTTTTACAACAATACCCTTAAATAACCGTTCATTTTTTTATTTGCTTCTTCATATATAATAATTAATAAATACCAAATACAAGTTAA
>JASKGM010098154.1:0-12581 GCA_034509205.1 Ceratonia siliqua
ATGATAAAACAATTAAGATGTTCTCTAAGCTACATCTGAATGCATTGGTGTATCTAGGTGCTTTTTTTTTCATGTGTTTTATTATTTATTTAATTATTTTGTTTGTATTTTTGTATTTTGTTTGTGTTTTTGTATTTTGTTTTATTTTTTTACATTTTCTTTATTCTTATCACTTTTTTTTTTAATTTTTAAGCATTGTGTTGTAAATATTTTTTTGAATTTTTTTAACTTTCTTTTCTTCAATTCTTTTGATTATTTTCTTAAATCATTGTTTTCTAATATTTTATTAGTTTAATAAGTTGATCCTTGATAACAATTTTTTTATAACGAGAAGTATCATTTAATCACATATAATCATACATTGATAGACAATCATAAACTCTCATGCCCATGTCATTTACATCATTTGCTTGATTCATAACAAGAAATTTTTTATTAAAATATCATACAATCAATTAATAGAAATAGCTATAAGTTATTACATTTAATATTTGCATAATATTAGTTATCTATTTATTGCTAATGATGTGAATTTATATTGACATTTCTATTGTGTCAACATAGATCCCATAAGTTTAAAAATATTAAATTTAACAATAATTTTTTGATACTCAAGTTCGAATATTCAATTTCTTATAGTGTTAACTTATTATTTGTGAATAAAACAAATATAAATCACATAGCTACCACAAAAGCATGATATGTAAGAAAAAATTTATGTAGTTCAAATATAGTAAGTGTAAGTAAGCGTACTGTGCTTACACCATGCAATTCTATATTCCTTGGCATGAACGTCTAAATCACTCCTACCTATGACATTAACCTCATTTGCATCCCTATTAACAAAAACAATTAACAATTAATAAATTAGTAAGTTTAATTATAACTTGTTAATTTAATGCATTCTATGTATTTTTTTGCCAATTAATAATATATCACATGATAGTTGGAGTTTGAACCCCTAATGTTAAAGTTTACTAATACTCATTGCGTAAAATGTGTTGATTGAACTAATGCTCTTATTAATAATATTTATTAACAAAGTTTATCTCATTCAAGTTATGAGGAGATTTATTATAACGATAAGGATATAAATTTATTTAAAGTATGAAACTAATTGCAAAACATTGTATTATTTATTATGTTATTAGTTTAATAAAATGATCAGAAATAGAGGTGAGTGAAGAAACACTAAGTAGCAGGTAATCAATATTGCAACCAAATTAAATGTTTACTCAAGGATTCATCCATGCATTACATTAACGAATAAATATCAACATGCAATGCGTGCAGGAGGAGGAGAGATCCCTTACACGATGAAGCCAGGGAGGAGGGTTGGTGGCATTGCCTCATAAGGGCCATGTGACTTTTATCATTATCCATTATGATTTTGATTGATTCAACCATTGGATGACACATAAGTTATGCCTTAATATTTTGTGTCAATGGTGGTCTAAATCAAGCTACAAGCGGACCTCGATCGGATAATTTTTTAGCTTCTAATGGTATGATATGATAGTGAACTATTAAAAAAATATATGAAAATTTACGTGTAAGATCAAAATGGTGAGCTCCTTCAACCCAACCATTGAAAATTTTAACGACATAAACAAAAACATGTAACAAAATCTTTTATAAGATATTTAAAGCTTCTAATGCAATAGTGAATAATGAAAAAAAAATGTACTATAATTTGTGGGTATCATTTTCAAGGTGGGTTTTTTCAATCAAATGACTGAAATTTTTAATTTTTGAAAAATTCATGAAAAGTATTAGCAATAGTAAAACATAAAAATATGGTAATATAGTCACCTTACTCTTCTGTAAAGGTAAATACGTCTTGGATCATCATCCCATTTGATTTTAGTCGATCTGACCGTTGAATCGCATGTACGTTGCGTGTTAAGTTTACATGTCAAGTGTGGTGAAGATCGGACTATGATCGATACACAATAGGCATAATTTTACCCTTCTAATAGCACGATATGATAATAAATGATTAAAAGAATATACAAAAATTTGTGTGTGAAACGAAGATGGTGAGTGTATTCAATTGAACAGTAAGATTTTTAAATTTTTAAGAATGCAATAAAAAAATGTCACTAAGAATCTTATGTAAGAGATTTGAACCATAGGATACAATAGTGAATGATCAAAAAAAGGTACTAAAATGTGTGCGCATCAAATTCAAGTTGTGTTTTTTCAATCCAAAGATTAGATTTTTGAAATTTTGAAAAAATGGTTGCGTTGATCTTTTGTTCTTTAAATAGAAATCTCTTGTAGATTCCAGAAATCTGTAGGAAATCAGTGTTTTTCTTGTAGTGAAATCTCCATCCATTAATAACATACATGCTCTGCTACATTGTATTGGGGCATGCTTTTTTGTATAAAGAACATCATTAAGTAAGTGGTACATACTAATGACTTTAGATAGGAGACTCAAATCTTATGAGACATTGTTATCGAATATAATTGTCTCTATAAGCACTACTTAATCTATATCTTTTCCATCCTAAAAATGGTATTCATATCTAAATTTTGATCACCTCTTATTAGCAAGGTTCATTTTTAGAGTTTGCTGAATCTCTTGTCCCTTGCAAAAATATTAATTATTCTAACATTTACAGGGTTCATTTTGAAATTAAAGTGACATCAAAATATATTCGTACTTTTTTAGGAACATCTCATAATAAGTAAGATGAACATTATCATTCGCAAAATGAGCTTATGATCTTGTACACCCTTTATGAACCTTCCATATTTTTTTTTTTGCCAATTTGCATTGAGTATAGTTTACTCAAAACAACATACTGCACTTAAACTTAAGTAATTTTCTACTATTACCATATATTTATGCCATCTCCAAAATATTTTGTATTATAGTAACTCAATATATTTCCAAGTACCATGCCATTTAGCAGACCTGTTGTTGTAGCATCCCTGCAAAAGAAATAATAAATAATAAGCATAGAATGTGACTCACTCGCATAAAAGAAAATACATATGTCATCTAAGTTGGATTGTAATCATATTGAGTGCTGCAACTCAAAGTAAATATTAGGCATGGCTTTGGAAATGGAACTCAATGCAACATCAGACCATTACTACCCCTTAAAACATCAATTACCTAATTCATGCACTTGTGTCAACACTTAAATGAGTATATTCAACAAGTGTTGCAAGGACTACCTCTTTACTACCCCTTAAAAAGTTATTCTCAACAAAATGAAGCAATGATTCCCAACTTGGAAAGAACCACATTAAAACAGGATTACTTGTACATTAAAACAAATAAACCTACCACATAGGGAATGATTCCTTCATATTTTTAATGAAGAAAATAACTATAAATGCTAACAATCCAATACAAGCAATCTCAAAGAAGTGCCTTAAGAATTTTTTTTTCACACGAATAATAGGGCAAATAAGCCAATTTTGGATGTTTGACCAAAAACGGTCCATTATGATAGAATTCTATAAATATGAAGTCACACCATCCCTTCTCACACGCAAGGTCAAAAGAAAAAGAAATATGTAACTAAAAGAATTAGAACATAATGTTGAAAAAGCCTAGATTTTCTTTAGCAACTTCATCCATGGAGTTGCAATTAAAATCAATGTTCAAACACCTATACAAAAAACACAAAAAAATCAAACAAGTTATCCAGACACAATAAATTGAACCTGGGATTTTTCAGGAAGTCATTGAACAACAAACGAGGAAACTTTTATGTACAAGCTGCAGTAGCTTAAAGAATTAAAGAGTTATAAACAAACATACTAAAGAAATACAAACATACATACCAATTATGGTAGATATAATTATAATAAAAAAGTAAGATACTAAATTAAGCATTCTTTAGTGTCATAGGAAGTTATATATTTTCTCCTTTAATTAAAATGATATTCTTATAATCTAACCTACCTTGTTATAAGGAGAGTGTAATACAAAGTAGTCAGCATCAGAAAGAGAAAATTGTTTTCCCTCAAGTTTCTCATATATGCAAAAAGAAATATGGTAATGTACATAAATATTACTTGGAAACCAAATGTTCATAACAACTAAATTAAAAGTATACAGTATTTGAAGAAACTTACTAGTGACTAAAATTTTTATAGCAAGAATCAAGAGCCATAAGGTAACATGTTTGAGAAAGCTTCCCATCAACAACCTACACCATGTAAATTAAGTGGATTTATTGCAACTAGCAACCTAAAGGATAAAATACTATCAAGTGCTATTCTATCTCTCATAACATATTCTCAAACCAAAAGATAGCTTGCAAGGATTCTTCAAAAGTGCTTGGACACAACTTGATCCTCTAAAATCATATGTTTAAAAAACCAATTGAAAAGAGTGTTCGGGGTTAAAACTGATGAAAATCTAGTGAGGGGTGCGTTGCAAGTTTTGCTTCCCTCCAATACTATTAGCAACAAAAACAAAGTTTCCCTTCGATATAAAAAAAAAGGTTCCCTCTAATACATTACTATTTAAAATATTTATTTAATTTAAAATTTTTAATAAAAATTTAGAAAAACGACTATCATTGTAATTGGTTACCTTGTACAAAATCAAAGGAAAAGATGAACAAAATTCATATTTAGAGTAGATAGAAATTTCTCCCATAATCACACATTTTTCATAATTTCAATATTGGTGTTCCGGCTATATTGTAACTAGTTACCCAGTCTCCCATAATCACAAATTTTTCATAATTTCAATACATATAAAAAAACATAATTGTTGAAGTAAAGGTTTATTCTCTTTGTACAACCACAACATCTTTAAGTAACATTCTTTCTTATAAATATAGATCCCCCAATGCCGGAAGTATAGCATGTTTATCTTTGCTCCATAGCATTTATCATTCTAAGGATGCATTGCCACTTTACCATAATCATAAAACCAAGGCAAAATGGCCAATTGTTGAACTAATTTGCAAAACCATACAACTTATTCAGAAGCCAACCTCATAATCAAATACAAAAATTCAAATGATTATATAATGTTAAAACTTAAAGACATAAAAACTCTATAGTAGCAAACAAGTATTGAGGAAAAAGATGCTAACCTCCTTCCCATCATAATTAGAGACTATAGTGTTTGACACGATCAGGAAAAAGAAATGCACATATGTATCAGTTCTAAGATTTTACATCCAATCATGTTTTGTCTAGTGCCACAACTAGATACAATAATTTCATGTGGCTACATCATAAATTTATAGCTAATTAAAAAATGCAGTTAAGTATAATGTGTAGGATCATAGCATGGTTTCGCAAATAGCAAGAACACATGTATTAGTTTGAATTTAAGCTAAGACAACAAAGTTTATAGCTAAAAATAAAGCAAAATTGTTGCTCCCTCTTTTTGTCAATCTTTATTTCTATTAAAAAAATTCAAATCATGCCAACAGGTTATCATATAGTTAAACAAAAAAGTACAAATATCATACACTAAAAAAGAACAGCACTTTAGGAACATGACCATACTTTTTCTTTTGGTGAAATTTATGCCAGCTGTAATGCATGCAGAAAACAACATTCTCCCATACTATACTTCATTTATAATGTTTGAATTGCAATGTATCTTTTGATAAATCACAAGCATTAATTGATATAAATTCCTTCAAAAATACTAGCCACTCATCTAATGCATTAGTTCTATGAAAAGAAATTTATATACTTTGTAGTGCCAAAAACTCGATATACATTGCTAGAGTCATAGAAGCAGTATTAAAGACACAAGTGTCTTGCAAATAAAAGATGAGACTACATTATTTGCCAATTGTTCCAATGATCAAGGTGGTTTTGACCCATCAAATTTACAAAACATGATATAGTCTGTCTTATAACAAAGTCAAATAAGAAAGTGAGAAAGTTAAGGGGGACATGCAACAATAAAGGAAAGCATTGGTAAGACTTAGTTTCAACTTGAAGGCCGTTTGCTTGATGTAATTTAAAATGATAGGAAAAAACTGAGTTCAAGATCGCTAAAATAAGACTCTAATGATGATTGAAAGGTAGCAAATTTAGTAAGATTGAATGTTTCTCAAGGTATGATATAGTAGAGTTGGTTTAACACGCACATGTTGGTAAAACAATTTAGTACTACAATATCCCCCTTTTCTTTTAATATTATAGTAAAGTAGTACACACAACTCCTCAAGCTGCACAATTTACAAATTGGATGATTTAAAAATGAATTTATACTATAAAACAAAGTTTTACTCAACATTTCAAAATAATCTATTTTTATAGCAAAGTGATCATGAGTTCATAGCATAAGAAGCATAACCTTAAAGGAAATTTAACAACAGCCCCCTTCCCCTAACACTTTGTTAGAAAAAATAGACCAAATACCCAAGAAGGGAGGGTTGAATTGGGTATATAAATTTTAAAATCCAATAAATAATATCAAAAACAATAAATAATATTTTAAAATCCTTGGGCAACACACTCCCTTACCCTTCTTATTGGCTAAATGAAGGCAACACTAATCATAACAATAACATCAATACTCCAAACAATCAGTTAACCTTATACTAATTGAATTCCAAATAAATCTTGGAGAAAAGTCAATTCCTTGGTAATATCTATTTTTTAATTGAAAATGTTAAACTTTTATGGTAAGAACATGCTCACCTTAGTTGGTGAAGGGGGAAATTTTGTTTCTTTTCACTTGAAAGAACTATTGCCCTAGTCTTTTGTTGGTGCTTGAAACTATGAAGAACTGACATCTTCCATTGTTTGCCCATTATAAGTGCTTCACATTGGTTCTTCATTTAGTCATAAGGTACTGAAGTTGAAGACATGGGGAAACTTGCAACTTGCTGGGCTGTTTCTAAATCCTATCCATACAATAATCCCATAGCATCTCTAAGAAAAGATGAAACATAATGTCTAACAAAAGTATAAAAATCAAAAGGTTGCTACTTCTACCAAATTCACATCCAGTATCCAAGATTTGTTCAATAAGAAGTAAGAACTTTGTTTGAATTCTAATATGAACAGCTACATAGTACTTAGTCTACATCATTTCCTACCAAAATTTCAACCAAAAATCGTTTACTTCTTTTTTTGTTTTCTATCATGTTATTACAAGATACATATCATATATTAAAATTTAAACAAACACAGTGTTAAATTCTATAGTATCAGCTCTCATAGCATTACAAATAAGAAAATCATATCTACCTGGAAGGCCCCTTAAGGCATTGAAACAAAAGCAAGTATCATCAACAAGTACATGTCCATTAACCTTGCCATACAAAAATAAAATTAGCAAACTTAAAATGAAAAAAATAAAGGAAGCCAACTTAAAATCGCTCAAAATACTTGACTTACTAATCTTAATGGTCAGTTCTTAAAGAAAACCTAGGAGCCATATAAGGCTTTCAATCAGTAAAAAAAGTAAAATAAAACTTTGAATCAACATTTCAATTTACAGTTAAACCATCCATAAATTTGAGCAAAAATCACACTGAGAATCAAACATTTTCAATCCAAATAAATCAACAATCTGAATGGTCCAACTAATTTATAAAATCGAAATATGAATTTCTAAGAGAAAGAACACTACCCCAGAGAGCACATAATAGTAAGAAATATACACTGATATAATGACTTCAATTAGGAAAGAAATGGAGATGAAATACCAAAGGTTATACCTGAAACTGAGAGCTACAATGTAAGTTTTATGTGAGGAGGAAAAGAAACTTTTGATCAGAGTCGTGGGCTTCGATGGTCACTTTGCAACCTTCAATGGCAGCTCCAATTCAAGAAGGAGAAGATGAGAGAATGGAATAGCAGTCGTTCTCCAGAGGCAGAGAGACGATAGATGTCCCAGGCTCCTAAATGTCATTTTGCAATTATTGGTTCTTGATGAACCAAATAGCAAAAATTGTAATATTTTTTCATTCCAATTGGTTTATCTGGGTTCTAGTCATCAACTTACTTTAATCCAATAGTTTATGTTTAGTCAGCCCAAATCGAATAGCCACAATTGATGCGCTATATAGGGGATGGTTGGGGAGTAGGACTATAGGTTAGAAGAATACAATTTTAATATGCCCGTGTACAAATCACTAAAAATTTAATAATATGTTTATCCTAAGGTTGATATCTCAGAATTATAGTGGCTTAATTCTTATTTATTTTTTAAATAAATTTAACAAACAATAAAAAAAATGAAAGAGAGAAACAAAATAAAAGAAGATTAAAGTAAATAAAGTAAAGTGAACAAAACAAAATAAAATCCTAAACACTTTAACCAAATTATTAAAAATGCTCAAAATTAATTAAACTCACTAAACTAGAAAAATGCAAAAATAATAAATAAAGATGAATTGAATTCTATGGAACTTAATGAGAGTTCAACTAACTAAATAATCTTGCATTAAGATATTAGATGAATCAAACAAAAAGTCCTAAGTTGAGATTATTGGTTTTTTCCACTGAGGCTAGAGAATCCAGAAGATCATGGTTGGATGTGTTTAACACCTAATTTTCATATACCAATTTTAATTACAAATAATATATTATCAGTCTATAATTTATAATCAAAGGAATAAAGAACAATGAATAAGAAATAACCTCAAATTTACATTAAAACACAATTCACCAAATATCCAATACAATCATGGTAGTTAAGCTAAACACTCACAATATATTTAGCCTCTCATAATTAAATTCAAATACAAAATTTTAAACATATTGCAAAATAAAAAAGAATAGAAATAAAATAAAGGGAAGTAAAGAATGTCTTCCTCTCTTAAGCTACAACAATGACGTGACTCCTACAATGGCTGACGAGTGGTGGTTCTCTGGGATGGGAGTCATTGGTGACTTTGGTCTTCACCTGCAATGATGGCGAGAGGTGGTGGCTCGAAATGAATGATGGTGGTGATGTGTTGAGAGGCAACAATGAAGAAGGAAAGAAAGAATAAGAAGAAGAAGAAGAAGAAGAAGAAGGTGAAATGATCTATGATGGGAGGATTTATGATGGAGGTGAAATTTATATGGAGAAGGAGGCCAAACTCCTAGTGGAAGAGGGAGTCTCACACTGCTGTGTTGCCTCCTCTTTTCCCCTCTACACCATTCTTCCTCTCTTTATTTTCTTCCTTTGCCTATTTTCTTTTTCTTCTTAATAGAAATAAGGCACTTCAAAGCTCTTCTATCATACTTCCTATAAGCACCAAAAAGCACCTCAAAGTTCTAAAATAAAATGCATAAAAAAATGATCTATGATTGGGTGGTTCGACTTGGCTTTAATATTGACTCGGTCCTGAGTTTTGAGAATATCTCAGGTTATTCTTAGTCCGAGAGAAATTATGGTGATTTTTCCTCTACCTTGGTTGATAGGACTCCATCAAATTGACTTGTTCTTACTCTTCACCTGCATAAAGATAATAAAGCAGAGAACAAATATTAACACCAGGCCCGAAACTACCACGAACTCCACATACTTCATGATTAGGCATGTTTTTGATAATGATGAGTTTGATTTATTTAGTTAATTTGCAATTTGTAGGGCCATCTCATTGTTGGAGCTTAATTCATTTATCCTAACCCTCATTCCTCTAACTCTTTTATTATGAATTAGCACCTAACATCTCACATAGCTCATAAGTTTTCTCTACAGCCTTCTCTCCTATAGCTCCCCCAAAATCATTATCAATTGTATATTGACATTGTTGTGTTTACTCATCATAAAACAACTGGTTCTAGAGCTAAAACGGGAAGTGACAGTGAAGACACTGAATTAGAAGCATCTTGAATTTGTCCCAAGCTTTAAGAAAGGGTTCTCATTCCATTTGACTAAAAGTAGCAATCTTAGTCCTTAAGTCATTGGTCTTTTCATGAGAGTAGAACTTCCCCATGAATTAATTATACACTGCTTCCTAAGTAGTTAAAGAACTAGGTGGAAGGGTCATCAACCAGGTTTTAGCTCTATCTTTCAATGGATAGGGGAAACACATCATTGTGAGTTGATCCTTATTAAGTCCTTTCAAAGGAAAAGTCTGGACTGTTGCATAAAAGCCCCTGATGAAATTCAAAGGGTCTTCATTAGGAATGACATAGAAGGAAGGCATCATGGAGTAGTGAATATTTTTCAGCTCATAATTTCATGTCACTTCCCCCTAATTGGATGCAAGATATAGCATCTCCAATTACTGATCTTGCATATTCTTTCATTTCCCATTGTTTCTCAGCTACTTTGAATATGCCAGGCTCTATGCTCACTATTTTAATGAAGATGAAATTAAGCTACCAAAAATAAAATATGAATAGTGTAAAATAAAATAAAAAGCAATAAACAAAGAAAGCAAAAATTGTAAAAAAAAAAAAAAAGAGAACAAAACACTCAAAAACAATAAATTTAGCACCAATAAGAACAATTAAAAATTTAAACGTGAATTCCCTAACAACGGCGCAAAAAACTTGATGTGCAAATTTTAATATGCATGCAAGTGCTTAAATCACTAATAATTTAATGATAAGTTTACCCCAAGGCCAATCACTCAATGAATTGCAGTGGTTTAAATTGTTATTTATTTTCTTTAAAATAAATAACTTTAACAAACAATATAACTAAAATAAACTAAATAAAAAATAAATTTAAATAAAAAAAATAAAATCCTAAACACTTTCACCAATTTATCAAAAGTTATCAAAATTAATTAAACTCACTAAAATAGAAGAATGCAAAAATAATAAATAAAGCTGAATTAAATTCTATGGAACCTAATGGGGGTTTAGCTAACTAACCAATTTTGTATTAAATTATAAGGTGAATAAAAAAAAATTCATAGGTTGAGATTATTGGTTTTTTTACTAAGGCTAGAGAATCTAAATGATCATGGTTAACTCTCACTTACAAAACTAATTAATTTCTTTGGTTCAAATAATTACTTAGTTAATTGAATTAAGTACAATAAAAACCACAAAACTATCTAAATTAAATCAAAACAATGAATTTAATTTAAAATCTTATTCAATAGAGCTTTATTAAGTGTAGGTGACGTGTCTAACACCTATTTTTCATATACCAATTTTAATTAAAAATAATAAATTATCGGTTACGATTTATAATCAAAGGAATAAAGAACAATGAACTAGAAATAACCTCAAACTTGCATTAAAACACAATCACCAAATATCCAATACAATCATGGTAGCTAAGCTAAACACCCACAATATATTTAGCCCATCATAATTAAATTTAAACCACTAAATTTAAATACAAAATTCCAAACATATTACAAAATAAAAATGAATAAAAAAATAAAAGAAAGTGAAGAAAGTCTTTCTCTCTTGAGCTGCAACAATGGTGTGACTCCTACAGTGGTCAGCGAGTCGAGGTTCTCAACGGGCTGAGATGGGATGGACGTCACCGGTGACTTTGGTCTTCACCGACGATGATGGCATGATGTGGTGGCTTGCGATGAATAACGGTGGTGCTATGTTGAGAGGTGACAGCAGAGAAAGAGAAGGAAAGAAAGAAAAAAGAAGAAGAAAAAGAAGGTGACCCGATCAGTGATGGGAGGATCTATGGTGGAGGTGAAATTTATAGGGAGAAAGAGGCTAAACTCTTAGTGGAAGAGGGACTCTTGCGCCACTATGTTGCCCCCTCTTTTCCTCGCTTCGCCATTCTTCCTTTATGCAATTAGGCCTTTTTTTTGTTCTCAAAGACAATGCATCATTTTGCCTCTTTTTTTTTTCTTTTTTATTTTTTTAAGAAATAAGGCATTTCACGGTCGCTGCTGAAACTCTCGGGCTCCACCATCACGCTGGTTCCGTCCAGCCACCACCAACCACCGTGGGTTCTTCTAGCCAACGTTGTAGACGCCACAACCGCGCACCGCTGCTGGGGAGAAAATTCGTGGGCCGTCGTTTTTGCTTCCACCCAGCCGCTGTCCACGCCTCCGTCCCAGCCAGCCACTATGGCTTCGTCCTCCTGCTGCTATCCGTGACTATAACAGCACCATTCTAACTTCCTTCCCTCCTCTGTAAGTTAAGTTTTCAGCAATTATAATTGTGGTAGTTCAAATTACTTGCTCTGTGACCCTTACCTGATTGAAACAACTAATCAAAACGAATTTGGGTGAGCTAAACGTTTGATTCGGTCTACTGGCAAACACACACAACCCCGGCATAATCTGTATAGTGTAGCCTCCCAGTATGTTTCTTAAGTCAATTTCAGCCATTTATGTCTGTTCTGGCAGTAGTTCAATCTATTAGTTGTAAATTCGAAAGCCAAACTCTTGTCCTAGTATGGTGGGACTAGAAATCAATTATGCAAGTTAAGTACCTTTCTAGTTATTAGAACCATAACAAGAAAATAGCAGTAGATTTAGCCTACTGATGGATTATGCATATCTGGCTGCATATAGGTTCGTCAGAAATCACCCCGTTGGGACCAACTCATCCTTAATTTAGGAGTATTGAAGCTTGATCTTTTTAGGTCTCTAAGTTTAGCAAGGTGAGTGGATTCTTACTTACCCCTTGATGCATGAATTATTAAAGCATGATCTTGTGGATAAATGATGATTATTTGAGTATGTTTGTGATGAAAGTAA
>JASKGM010098165.1:0-12580 GCA_034509205.1 Ceratonia siliqua
GCTCATGAACTATGGCATGAGTTGGAACAACGATTTGCACAAAATAATGGTCCTCGCATTTACAAGCTTAAGCAATCCATAAATTCTCTTGTGCAGGGTGATGATTCTATTAGTTTATATTTCTCTAAACTGAAAGGCCTTCTTGATGAACTTCTTAACTTTGAGTTTATTCGACCATGCACTTGTGTTGCCATGAAAATTTCCCTTGAGAACCAGCAACATGATTAGACCATGAAATTTCTCATGGGATTTCATGAATCATTGACAAATATCAAAGCTCAAATCATTCTCATCAAACCAATTCCCAACCTTAGTGAAGTCTATGCACTGGTTCAACAAGAATAAAAATGTAAGCAGCTTTCTAACCCACCTACATCCCATGATACCCTTGCCTGCACTACCAAATTTCATTCATCTTCTACCCAAGAAAACCACAAATTATCTGGTTCTCCGAGATGTGACAAATCTTTCTGTAGTCATTGCAAAATTTCAGGACACACTATCAAAAAATGCTTTAAAGCTAATCCATCTCTTGAGAAGCCATTATGTACCCACTGTCATATGGTTAGCCATACTATTGAACGTTGTTTCAGATTGTATGGTTATCCACCCGGTCACAAACTCTCTACTCGAGGTAAGCCACCAGACCCCTATGCTAATCAAGTGAGCTTCTTCAACCAAGAACAGATTAACGAGGATTCCCCAGCGGTTCTCACCAAAGAGCAGTATCAACATCTTTTGACATTGCTGTAATTTAAGGTTTCACAATCCTCTCTTCCTCAGGTTCAACCCAATCCTACTCCCTTATGTTCTTCAGCCTCCACCATGACTAGTATGCACTCTTGTTTCTCAGCTTCTCAATCTTACTCTTCATCACATAATATTCCTTGGATCATCAATACAGGAGCAACATATCACATAATTTGTTGCCCTTCAATCTATACCAGTACACCCTCCAATGTGTCTCTCACTGTCAAGTTCCCAAATGGCCGACATGCACAGCTTACCCACAAAGGCACTGTTCACATCAGTAACACGCTTATCCTTCATGATGTTTTATGCATTCCTACATTCCATTTTAATATAATTTCCGCCACCAAATTAACTCAAGATCTCTCATGTTGTCTTTTTTTTTTCTAATGCGTGTTATTTGCAGGACCTTTCCTCTTGGAGCACGATTGGGAAGGGTGAGCTACACAATGGTCTTTACCAACTACAGTTGACATCAGTTTCTCCTGCTGCTTTATCTTCTATTTTTTCTACTTTTTTATGTAATCAAAGATCAATTTCCAACACTATTACTTCCCATCCCAATGACCAGCAGCTTTGGCATTGTCGAATGGGTCATTTATCTAATTCACGTCTTTCTTTATTACAATCACATTTTCCTTATCTTTATGTTATGCATTCAAATATGCCATGTGTTGTCTGTCATTTTTCCAAACATCACAGGCTACCATTTTCATCATCTTACCATCGGGCATCTAAGCCTTTCTATCTCATTCACTGCGACATTTAGGGGCCTTACTCCCAAGTAGCTTATGATGGCTCTCGTTTTTTCCTAGCTATTGTTGATGACCACACCAGATGCACATGGCTGTACTTAATGCAAACTAAATCTCAAACCAGACATCACTTCAATCCTTTTTCACTCTCATTGAAACTCAATTCAAGACCAAAATGAAAATGATTCAATCAGATAATGGAGCTAAATTTTGCAATGTCAGATTTCTATTCCCAACATGGTATAATTCACCAAAAGAGCTGTGTTGAAAGCCCCCAACAGAATGGTGTTGTCGAACGAAAGCACCGCCACCTTCTTAACGTTGCCCGAGCTTTACAATTTCAATCCGGAATTTCTCTTTCTTTCTGGAATGATCTTGTCTTAACCGCAACTTACCTCATCAATCTCACCCCCTCCCTTAATCTCCAAAACAAATCTCCATACCAACTGCTATTCCAATGTCCTCCCACTTACACTCATCTGTGCACCTTTGGCTGCCTCTGTTATGCAGCAACCATCAAACAAAACCACCACAAATTTGACCCTCGTGCTAAGCAATGCATTGTACTTGGTTATCCCGTTGGCATAAAGGGTTACAAATTACTAGACTTAGCCACCAACTCTACCTTTCATTCTCGTGATGTCACCATCTATGAAACCATCTTCCCTTTTAAATCAACCTCCGTTCCCAGTAGCTAACTAGCTTTCGTATCATCCTTTCCTCTTCTTGGAACCATAAATTCTTGATCTCCATCCACCTTTATTCCCATCTACATCCCTCCCTTTCAATCTTCTACACCAAGCAGCACTCCTTCCACCCTCTTGTCTATACCTAGTAGCACCTCTTCCACCCCACCCTTACCTGCTAGTCAACCACCCATTCCTACCATTTCTTCAGCACCTCGCTGATCCACTTGGCCCAAGAAAACTCCATCTTATTTGTAGGATTACTCTTGTCAACAGGCCATTGTGACTGATCCTTCACAATCTAACTTCAAGGGCAAAGGTACTGCTTCTCTCTATCCTTTTTCATCTTACTTGTCCAGTCACAAATTATCTTCCAAACACGCTGCCTTCTCCACAGCCTTACTTCATAATTCTAAACCCACCACATACTCTCAAGCACAAGGATGATGAAATTGCAGCTTTGCAACAGAACCATACGTGGGATATCGTTGATCTGCTTGTTGGAAAGAAAGCCATTAGTTCTAAATGGGTTTATCGCCTCAAATACAATTCTGATGGTTCCATCCAATGGCACAAGGCCCGCTTAGTTGCCAAAGGATATACACAAGACGAGGGCCTCGACTATCATGAAACATTTTCCCCGGTTGCCAAACTTGTTACAGTTAAAACTCTATTGGCCATCGCTGCTGTCAAAGGCCAGAGTTTGCATCAATTTGATGTAAACAATGCTTTTTTACATGGGGAACTACAAGAAGAAGTATATATGAAGATGCCTCCTAGATATTCTATTCCCAACCGAGACAAAGTTTGTAAGTTGAAGAAAAGTTTATATGGCCTCAAGCAGGCCTCTCGGCAATGGTATGCCAAGTTGTCATCTTCATTGCTTCACTTTGGTTTTAACCAATCTAGAGCTGATTATACTCTTTTCACAAAAGGTCATGGTCTTTCTTTTATTGCTTTCCTTATTTACGTTGATTATATCATTGTGGCATCTAATAATTTGTAAGCTGTTTTTGATTTGAAGAACTTCTTAGCTGCTACTTTCAAGATCAAGGATCTTGGTCCTTTGAAATATTTTTTGGACTTAGAGGTTGCTCGAAACTCTACTGGGATCCATGTTTGTCAGCGAAAATTTGCACTAGATATATTAATTGATGCTGGTCTCCTTGGTTGTCAGCTAAGTTTAATCCCCATGGATCTAAATATTAAGCTCAGTAAAGACGATGGGAAATTACTTGATGATCCCACTGAGTACCGGCGAATGGTTGGTTGCCTACTCTATCTATCCATTACACGACCAGACTTATCCTATTCTGTCAATGTTCTAAGTCAATACATGGCATCACTGCACGTTCCTCATCTACATACTGCTTACAAAGTCCTGCGATATCTCAAAAAATCTCCTGGGCAAGGTCTGTTTTACTCATCTTCCTCTGCATGCCAAGACCATCTACTGCGACTCAGACTGGACTTCATGCCCTGATAGCCACCGCTCCACAATAGGATACTGTGTTTTCCTTGGCCACTCTCTCATTTCCTGGAAATGGAAAAAACAAACAACAGTCTCAAGAAGTTCGGCTGAAGCAAAGTACCGCTCCATTGCATCTGCCTCCTGTGAAATTGTGTGGATCAAGTATATACTTCATGATCTTTAGATCATTCACTCGGAACCAGCCACACTCTACTATGACAGCTAATCAGCTCTATACATTGCCTCTAATTCTGTCTTCCACGAACGAACCAAACACATAGAATTGGACTGTCATCTCATTCGGGATAAAATTAGAGAAGGTGTTCTTTCCACAGCCTACACCCCATCGAACTCTCAGCTTGCTAACCTCCTAACCAAAGTTCTCCATTCTCCTATGTTTTACACGTTATTATCCAAGATGGGTGTGACTGATATCCACTCTCCATCTTGCGGGGGGATATTGAATCAGGCCACACAATCATGGCATTAGCAAGCCACCTCATCTATGAAAGCTGCCACGGATGATTCCAGTAATCAGCAAAACGTGTGTTCACAAGAAGATTCCAGAAGAAACTAAAATTGTATTATGTTAGGATTCTCTGTACAAATTTGTTAGACATGTATTCTTTTTTTTGCCTTATGTAATTACTATATGTATAGTGCAAGCATCATTTTGTAATAGAAAATCACTTTATCAATACCAGCAACCAACATAAAGCACGAAACTCCCCCCAATTTGATCGAATCTATTTGATTTTGACATTAAATTACATGAGAATATAATTATCAAATTGTTGAAAGGTATGAGCAATTTGGTCTTTAGATGTAAGGAAGAAGATCCAGGTGAACCTAGAGTAATCGTCGACGAAGAAAAGAAAGTAACGAGCACTAGTAGTTGATTTAATGGGGGTAGGGCCCAGAGATTAGTATTGACGAGATCAAAGGGTGCTTTGGCCCGATAATGTGAGAAAAAAGTAGGGAGGCGATGATGTTTAGACATTACACATGTGTGACAAAGAGACTTTTTATCAATAGCAGAGTAAAGGTTACATGATAACAGAAATTTAGACATAACTTCATGGCTAGAGTGTCCTAAATGGGCATGCTCCAAGTCCTTGGTAGTCTTTTGGCACATGCAGGTAGAACTGGATTGTGAAAGATGATGTTGCTAGGGTGTGGTGGTTAAGGTTTTGTAGAGGCCCTGTTCCAAATGACCTCAAAGGATGGTGTGGTTTGTGTGCCAGTCCTTCACAAGGAAGAAAAGAGGATGAAACTCAACATAAATATTATTATCAAGACAAAGTTTAGATATGCTAATTAAGTTGTGTGAAATTTGAGGAGCAATGAGTATGTTTTTTAGGGAAAGAGGGTGAGGTGGGGAGGAGGTGATGTGCTTTTGGCCAAGATGAGAGATAAGGATTTTATTACCATTTCCAATGGTGGCAGGGGCGTTATCTTGATAAGGGGTGGCAACTAAGAGATTATGCATGAAGGAGGAGAGGTAATGGGTTGTGCTGGAGTTGAGAATCTAGGATTCAATGTTGAAGTTCTCTGAGTATGGTGAGATGGAAGATGTTGAAGACGACGAGGAGGGATAATGGTGCATGGGGGTCGAATGGGTTGGGTTTAGGTAACTATGGGCCACATTGACTTGAGGATGACAGGGTTAGCTTTGGTTAGGCTGGTAGGATTGGGGTGATTGGGGTTGGTATGATGGGTTAAGTCCATAATAACATATGCTAGCAGAGTGGCCCAATTTGAAACAAAGCTGACATTTAATTTTAGGCTTATTGGATCTTGATTTGGAGGGCCCATGATATTGAGAGTAATTGGATGAGGGCCCTTTGTCTAAGACACTAGATTGGGCCTAGGTCGAATGTGGGGTGGGTTAAGAATTTTTTTATGGCCATGATACACCTAGATTGGTGATTTTACCTAAGGAGTTGAGGAAAGTAGCTTGAGCTATAGGAAGTCTGGCACTAGAGACCTTAGAAAGTTGACGTCTTGCTAGACATAGTTCAAAGTTGAGAATGAGGCTTTGAATATCTTCCAGTGTGGGTTGATCAACCATGTTGTAGACAGTAGCGACAAAGGGGTCATATTTAGCCTATATCCCTTTGAGGAGGTAACAAAGGTGGTCCTTGTAACTTACGGGCTCGCTGATGGCAGCAAGGCAATTTATGATAGATTTCAGGGAGGAAAGGTATTGTTGGATGGTGTTGCCCCCCTTTTTGAGCTGTTGAAGCTGGGATTTGAAGGTCATGAGTCTAGCAGTTGTGGTTAATTTGTATTGCTGGCAAAGAGCTTCCCAGATGTCGTAGGCGGTGGTGTGGCTTGCAGAAGAGGTGGTTGGGGGACATTCAAGGCTAAGGGTTGAGGGAGAGAAGTGATTCGGCTTTGACTGGAGTTGTCAGTGGTTGCCGGGGTTGTGTTTGAGGAGGCCATGAGGAAGGGGGAGTATGATGTCCAAGATCTTCACACTTCAAATATCTAATACTATGAAAATGAAATAACCATAGATGAAGGAGGGAACCAAAGATGAAGAAGGGAGATGGCAAAAGCTTTGCTTTGTATATTCCACTTAATAATCAATTGATACAAACAATGTATATATATACACTTAAGTCAATGGTAAGAATAAAATGTACAAGGGATAATCATAAAGCATATTGGATCATGAATAATGTATAAACACTATCAGAGGGAAGCTGCAGAAAGTTGCAGAAGGGCCCTTGTAGGCTTTGAGCAACAGAGGAGTAATGGACTAGGTAGCATGAAAAGGGAAAGTCAAAGAGATTTCAATCCTCTATGTCTGTAACTGAGTTTGTTTTTCTAACAAAATCCATCTAATATTTGAGTGTAACGAGCTAGTTGAAGGGTTCAGGTCTATTTTAACAATGCTTTCTTTTTGTATTATTCTAAAATATCATTATAATATCTTTGTAGATACTAGCTAGATACCTAAAAATAAAATTGAATTATTAGTTTAGTAATTGAACATTTTTTAAATTCTCAATATAATACTTAAAAGGGTGATCTTGTCAATTAAGTTCTCTCATATGTATTCCTATCTTTAAAAAAGTTTTTTTAGCATTATTTTATTTTATTAATTTAGTCTTTGGAGACCTTTCTAAAGACAAAAATATACATTAGATGACTAAATTGAGAATAAAAATTTTTAAGGACCAAATTGAAAATTAAATTTTTGTAGAAGATTAAATAATAACAGTTTAAAAATAATTAACTTAAAAAAATTAAGGCCTCATTTATTGGTTCGTTGTATATGATAGAATATGATAGTATATAAGCTAATACAATTCAGTTTTATTGGATATTTAATGCATACAAATGATAGTATAAGCTTATACGGTCAAAAGATTTTATACATCAGTCATTGTATAACGACACTATACTCAAATGGATGGAGAATAAGCTATCATAAGAAATTGTATAAAATTTTAAATTAAAAATTACTTTTATCCTCATTTGTCAATATATTATTCTACAATAGTGCCATTTTCATCACATCCATTGTTGTTGTCACTACCATTATCACTATCAGTGTCATGCTATAAAATATGGGTCATAATGTGTTTCCAAACTTAAGTTTATTTGTTTGGTCAAAATTAACTGTTGACTTGATCCAACTACTCGAGTTTGGTGTTTCCAGTGAGCACAAAAACTAGGTGACCCACATCTAATCCTAGAAGGTTGTCTATCATGTGAGATCATTTTTGCACAAGAGCTTTGCTTTGGGTAGGACAAAAACCAATTTTTAAAAACAATACTTTGGCGCAATTTGTGATACACTCGTTGATACTTTTGTTCTATTGTCATTTATAATTTTACTATTGGAATTTGTGTGTGGAATTCTTGTTCTTTGGTGGCTAAAATATTTAATTATTTCCAATAATCTTAAAGGTTAAATTTGGATACTAATATTCTAGTTACTGTTAATTTTATTATGCATCAAAAAATCTTTTGATAGAAATAATTTCTTAGAGATGGAGGCAAATAGCGAGAACCCATTGTCAAATAAACAGGTTTGACTACTTGAATAAAATTGATTTCCTCTTGTTCTTATTCCGTCCGAGTTCGATCTCTTTCTTTAGAATTTCTTCTTATAGATTTGAAGCTACTGTTACTTTGATTCAATTTGGTATTATGACAATCTTGAAACCTAGACGCTTATGCCAGTAGTAAAATTTTAAAATTCAGCTAAATTAAAAGGTTCAGTTTGCTTAGTTAATGGTCTCGATGGCTTTAGTTTCATTTATGAAAGGTATAAAAGTAAATTATTTTCACAATTATATGTCCATATTCAAACTGCTTTAATAAATGGGATTGTGTAAGATTATTGGAGAAACAAATGTCTCTTTGAAAAAAAAAAATTTCAAATGTTGTAATGGCCACAATGAGAAATGGATGGCCACAAGGCCAATAAATTGTGTTTTTCATGGCCAACGGGTATATGTTAAATTACAATGAAAGCCATGTAAATTTTCTTATATTTTATGGCTCATTATACCAAATTAAAGGCTAATAACATTTTGAGGCTATATAATAATCAATAATGTTGTTACGTTTATTATAATTAATGCCTAGGGTAAAATTATATTTCATATTATATTGTGTGACCTTGGGTACAGTTTGAGAACTTTTTTGAGCTTGTTTTGAGTAATATAACTCAAATAAATACTTTTTAATTTATATGCTTTTACATATTTATTTATTTATAGTATATAAGCATATAATAGATGATTATATTTTTGTTGTTTCTTAATAAGGGAAATTTATGTAAGAGAAAATTTCCATTATTATGTATTTGTAAAGGTAAGCCATGTTTATAAGTTTGAATTATTACTCATTGTTAGTATGGAAGAAATTGCATAAATAATTTTGTGGAGTTGATATATTATTTTTTTATGAATATAATTCATGAGTTTGAGCATCTCTTATTATAGTGACTCTTTGTTAATCAAAGAAGGTGATTTCTTCTCCCTAAATTTAGAATATTTGAAGATGTGGGAGTGTTTGGCTACGGTATGTGTCTCCATTATTTTTAATTTCTTTTAAAAGAACATTTACCTATTTAGAATTTTATTGATAGTGGGGAAAGGAGAAAAATGTAAAGATATGTTTGTAGAATTTTTAAATTCTACATTGAGATTTTATTATCTCAATATTTTTATTGTGGCGGCTTTAAGACATGGAAGGAGAGAAAATATTGATTTTTGAAATACCCAATGGTGGTTGTGGGTATATATTTCTACATTAATTGAGATATAAGGGAATAATTATTTGTGAAATATTTGTGAGCATGTACATGGAAAGAACTCTATAAGTTATTGATCATGTCTCACTTTTATATGTTTAGTTTGATAGTGCCTGAAAATTAATTTTGAGTTCACAAAGAAATTGTGAAAATCTTGTGATAGACACTATCTTTGTAGTGAACGACATTTATTTTATTGGGAAAAACTGCTTTGCATTTGTGAATTGAATTCTTGGGACTAAAATTTATGGTTTTGAAAATGTAACTATAGATGCCCAATCTATTAGGCCTAACTAAAAGGCCCAATGGCAACTCAAACAAATCAAGGCCCATATTGCACCCTATAAGTACTCCCCTCAGGTATGGCCAAAAGGACTTTTATGGCTTAACATCATACTCCTTGCTCGGATGAACTAACTTAGGCATCGGAGTGCGATAATCGTACTTGAGCCCAGACACTTGATAACAGGAACTGACTAGAACCCAGGAACCGACCAGAACCCAGGAATCGACCAGGACATAGTCGAAGGTCCATTGTACCGAACACGGGCATCGACATTTGGTGCCGTCTGTGGGAAAATCAAATCGGAGGGATTGCTCTATGATTATCTCCCCTGGTCCTTCTACAATTATGCCTGCCCAGGCGCCCTTGGGATTTGACGATCCGTCAACTGATAAAGTCTATTAGGGTTGTTGGTTTAACTTTTTGGGATTTCTCGTAAGCTCCGCCACAAAGTCTGCTAAGGTTTGTGCCTTGATTGCTCCTCAGGGTTCGTAGCTGATGGGGTGCTCAGATAATTCCACCGCCCATCCCAGCATCATCCCAGCGAGGTCGGGCTTATGAAGTATCTGTCTTATTGATTGGTCTGTTCTTACAATTATGTGGTGGTTCTGAAAGTAAGGTCGGAGTCATCGAGCTGACAAGAGCAATGCAAAGGCTATTTTTTCTATTTTTATATATTTTAATTCTGGTACTTAGAGAGAATGGCTGGTATAGTATATGGGTAGCTGGTTTTTGTGTACCTCTCGCATGAGTGCCAAGCTTACCGCGTGTTCCGATGCCACGAGATAAATGTAGAGGAGCTCCCCTAGTACCGGTTTGGATAGGACCAGGGGTTTGGCCAGGCATTCCTTAAGCTGGTTAAAAACGATTTGGCATTCTGGGGTCTACTGGAAGTTTTTAACCTTTTTCAGTATTTGAAAAAATGGTTTAGCCCTATCTGCCGACCTCGACATGAATCGGGTGAGGGCAACTATTCTTCCCGTTAGTTTCTGCACTTCTTTAACCGATCTGGGAGGTTCCATTCTGATGATGGCTTCGCACTTTTTTGGGTTAGCTTTTATCCCTCAATGAGTTATCATGAAGCCTATGAATTTTCCTGCCTCCACCCTGAAGGCACATTTAGTCGGGTTCAGCCGCATGTTGTGGTTCCTTAGCTCGGTAAATGTTTCGTTTAGGTCGGCCAGGTGATCCTTATTTGGTTGGGATTTTACTAGCATGTCATCGATGTATACTTCTACGTTCCTACCTATCTGATTCCTGAAGACTCTGTCTTTTAGCCTTTGGTATGTGGCTCCCTCGTTTTTGAGTCCGAATGGCATAACCCTGTAACAATATGTTACTTTTTCTATGATAAAAGTTGTCTTGTCCTCGTCGTCGGGATGCATCCGTATTTGGTTATAGCTTAAGTAGGCGTCCATGAAGCTTAGGATTTTGTACCTGGAGGCATTGTCAACCAGTTTGTCTATGCTCGGGAGCGGGTACTGATCTTTTGGGTAAGCTTTGTTCAGGTTGGTAAAGTCTACACACATGCACCACTTACCGCTGGGTTTCTTGACTAATACCACATTGGACAGCCATGTTGTGTATGTAATTTCTCAGATGAAACCTGCGCCTAGGAGCTTTTGTACTTCGTCTTGAATAGCTACTTGCCTTTCGGGACCGAAGGTCCATTTTTCTATCTTACCGGTTTTGCTCCTGCATTAATGGCAAGTTTATCACTTATAAAGGTAGGGTCTATACCTGACATATCAGATGTTTTCCATGCGAACAGGTCGAAATTCTCTTTGAGTAGTTTTATCAGCTTTTACAGCCTGGTGGGGGAAATGTTGGATCCCACTTGGACAGTTTAGTCGAAATCCCGTCGTATTTGAATTGTAAACAGGTCGCCCTATGGCGTTGGGTGGTCCTCCTGACACTCTTGTGCATCAAGTTCCTGCAATGGAGTTTGACTTGCAGAAGCGATTGTTGGTTGTTTTTGCCCTGTGCTGCTGCGGTTGGTGCTTAAACTGGTGTTATAGAAAATTCATGCCTGGAGTTGGTCACACCGCACTGAACCCACAGTGCCCCTTTCAGTCGGGAATTTTAGTAGCAGGTGTTTGGTAGATATAATGGAGCGGGTTTGATTTAAAGATGGTCGACCCAGGATGATGTTGTAAGCTGAGGGACAATCGACGACCAGGAATTGCACCTTCGAGTGAGCGAGGTCGGGATATTCCCCCATAGTCATTCTTAGCTTAACCGTACCTTTCACCTCTACATGTGTGCCAAAAAAATCGACAAGGGTTCTAGGGTAAAAGGTCAAGTTGGCGTCAGTTAAGTTTAGCTTGAGGAAGGTACTGTAGAATAGCATGTCCGCTGAGCTCTCTTGATCCACCAGGACTTTCTTGACTTCAAAGTTGGTAACAAAACAGCTGACGACTACGGGGTCATTGTGGTCTCTGTCAATGGTACCATAGTCGTCCTTTGTGAAGCTGATAATAGAATTCGGGCATAATTGTAGAAAGACCAGGGGAAATAATCATAGAGCATTCCCTCCGATTTGATTTTTCGTCCTTAAACAACCAGGCTGAATACGAGGCACTGATAGCCCAGCTTAGTTTGACCAAAAAGATCGGGGCCAATAGCATTAAACTGCTAAGCGATTAGCAGTTAGTCACCAGTCAGGTAAAAGGAGACTACCAGGCGAAAGATCCGCAAATGGCCAAATACCTGGAGAAGGTTAATGATAACTTCATAATTGATTAATATAATTAACACTCCAAGCAGATATATGAGCTGTGTTTTATTACATCTGAAGCAGATTAACTGAATTTTCCTTATTGATTTCAAAATAGATGAATTGGAAGTAATGCAAGGAAAAGAAAGAGAAATTCTAAGGCTAAAGTAACAAAGCTCAGCGCTGCAGCGCAGAAGGATGAAGTTGCAGCGTCAGAAAAAACATGAGGAAACAGTAAAGCCAAGTCAGAGAACACGGCGCCGCAGCCCCCAGAATATCGTACCGCGGCACCCATAGTCCAGAGCCGCGGCGCTGCGGCTAAAAATTAGGATTGTTATTTTGCACACCCGAGCCGCGGCGCTGTAACCTAAAGCCGCAGCGCCATGAAGGCTGACTCATTTAAATAGGTCGAAAAAGAGATAAAGAGGGGAATGTTGCCCTGGAGATAGACAAACAGCTTGGGAGAGGTGCTTTAACTGAGGAATTTGGCAGCTGGAGAAGGAGAGAGACAAGAACAACGGCTCCATAGTTTTTCTTCTTTCCTCTTTATCATCTATGCTGTCATCTCTTCTGATTTATTTTCCTTTTCTGAATATGTTGAGTATAACTCCAGTGATGGAGTAGTTTTTATCTAGGATTGCAAA
>JASKGM010098209.1:0-45391 GCA_034509205.1 Ceratonia siliqua
AGGCCCACCGTAAAATCGGTTGTTAAAATCTGAGGGACCTTGTGTTGCCATTAAATGGACCGACATATATATATATATATATATATAATAATAATAATAATAATAAGCTCATACGAAATAATGAAAAATGGCATAAACTTACACCACTACCTTATTCAATGCGAATATCATAAGCTACCTCTAATTATTTTCCTACACATGATTATATTCTATATACTTACACATGTGAAAGCTAAGAAATGGATTCAATGCTTCTTTCCTATGGAATAGTTCCCTGTAATTACGCCTTATACTTATATAATACTAGGATCTATCAAAGTTCTATGGAAGAACCCAAATTGAGAAGTTGACTATCCATCTCGGGAACTTCACTCAACCATAAAGGAGTCAAGGTTCTCATCTCCGAGAACTTCCCTCAACCAGAGGAACCATTCAATCTCTCACCTTTGGGAACTACACTCAACCGAATGGACTATTCAATTCAAAACAATCAATCACTGAACTGGAGGGATCATTCAATCTCTCACATTTGGATACTGTACTCAATCGAAAGAAACATCCAATTAATCATTCACTCTTCGGGAATTGCACTCAACCGAATGGACTATTCAATCTGAAACAATCAGTCACTCACCCTTCGGGAACTATACTCAATCGAAGGGACTGTTCAATCTCTCACCTTCGGGAACTACACTCAACCGAAGGGACTATCTGATCCACAATCAAACCATTTGCTAGGAATTGGACTCAACTTATAGAGGTTGTAATCTAAGTGCACCTAGTGATTTTACCACATACCTAACATGGATCCTAGAATATATTAACTTAGTTCATAAACATTCACATTGAAATGTTTAATAAGGTTTTAAATAATCATAAATAATCATATAATTACAAAATCACAAGTATCCAAGGGTAAGTCAATCCACTCAATCACATGAATCAAGTGTATACCATAACCATGTGCACCATGAAGATGGTGTTACTCAAACTTTGTTATCATTACTCCAATAAAGGTTATAGCCACAGATAAGGTAAGTATAGCTTATAAAATATATCATGCAACCTAAGGAAACCATAGCATTTCCTCTTTGAGATTCCTATGACAAATATTTAAGGTATATAGCTAACATTCTCAAATTCATTTCTCATGTAAAACTAATTGTAATCATCAAGCTCTCATTTTTATATAAATTATACCTGTGTTCAACATATCTTGAACCAAGAGAAGAAACTTTCCAACATATTTATATCATTTCATCAAAGTGACAATTTCATTTCCAAATTAAAGTATCAAGATATATTATGATTCCAATTCAAAACTTCCAAATATTACCTTGCTCAAAATCAGTACTACTTAAATAACAAAGTCCAAGATTTTGTTCCTTACTAAACACGTCTCCTAATATCCTTCCCCAACACTTCCTAAAATAATCATTTTACAATTGGAAACTTCACTTCTTAACTTAGCAAAACAATTGGGTCATACACTTCTTTCAAAATACAATTATCTAATTATCAAACAACTTATAATTACCCCAACTAAATTTTGTTTTCCTCTATAGGATCTAATATGATAAAAACTTCAATAGCAATACACTATTAGAAATTCAAAAGCAAGCCTAAGTACTTAATAATTATTCTATCAATGTAGTAACTTCACCTTCACAAGTTTAGACAATTAAAATCCTACACTTCTTCCAAGATACAAATTTCAAGTTTCTCAACAATAAATAATTTCCTAAACCACATATCTCCATTTTTCTTCTTATAAACTAACGTAATAGAAATTTAACGACAACAGCACTAAAGGTCCAAGAGTAAAATTAATAGATTATAAACACTTACAAAAATTTGAACAAGAGAAAATTAAGTATTTATAGTAGGAAGTTTCACTCGCCTCGCTACTTTAAAAGCTTACCCAAATATCTCAATTCTTGAAGGTTTTAACCAAAATCAAGATACCCAAGCTTGACTTGAACTTTGGAGGAAGCAAGAATCTAAGGAGAGATTTTCGTCCTCTTACTTGAAAATTCCTAGAATGAGTTTTCTTGAGCTATTTTCCAAAATGAAAACTAGATCTTGTAGAGGAGGTGAAAATTGGAAGTTTTCGTGAAGGAACTGGGTGGAGAAATAGAGAAATAAAACTAGGCTTTAAGCTTGAAATTGGCAATAATGGTGGCGTCACGTTGCAAGGAAGAAGACGATGGGGAGAGGGAATTGGGCATGAAAGTAGACGGCTGGAAAGGAAAAAGCATGGCAAAATATCTTATTTGGAAAATGGCTAAAATGCCCTTAAATACTTACTTATTCGTCATATAACCCTTTTTTCTTCACTAAAGTTTTATAAAACTTTCAACATAGCATCATTACATCCTCTAGCATTAATATACTATAAAATAATTATATACTCTAGTTATTACTTATAGAAAAACACTAACGCTATTAGAGGTTATTTTAAAATTTTAAGGATATTACAATAAATCAAGGGATAACATTTTTACAAATATTCACTAATATAAATATTCTATTATCACATACAAGTGGTTGAGGCAATCCATTGAAGAAATAATAGAAGGAAGATCACAAAACATTTGTGTCAAAGAAGCGAAAGTGAATGCAGATGGAAAAAAGAAATTACAACAAAGCATCCATTGTAAATTGGGATTCATGATCTACTCCAATAATCGATAGCATAGAATGTATAAGAGATACTCAATCGCCTGCAACTACCGAAGAACTAAAGAAGTGACATTGAAGGTATGTAAGATGTAATAGTAGCAATTAAGGGTGTTCATGAACTATGTTAGTTTGAGTTTAGACTTAATCCAAACTCAACTCAATAATTTTTTTATCATTTACCATCCAAACCACAACACTTATAATCTGATTAAACAAAACCATGAAAAGTCGGTTTGAATTGAGTTGGTTTCTCGGTTTGAAATAAAGTTATGAAAAATTCTTAAAACAAGAATATTACAAAAATTTAAATAGCAAAAATAAATATGGATAAGTTTATACTTCTAAAAAAAATAAGAAAACATATGATAATGAAAATCTCAACTATAATAACATTGAAAAATATTCAAGAGCGAACTAATTATCCAAGAGAGATACCGTAATTTTGCTATAGTAGAGAATATCTAGGAGTTTTACAATGAAAATTTATTAAAATTAACTAAAATCAAAGAGTCACAATTAAAAATAATTGATGTTCCAAATTCAAATTTTATGGTTATACTGATATATTTCATATATTATATAATATTATTTTAAAACTAATAATAAATAATTGAGTTAGGTTGTGTTAGATTGGTTTACTAAAAATTTCAATTTAACCCAACTCATAAAAATTTAAACCAAACAAATCCATCATTTTCATTTGGGTTGATCAATTTGTTCGAATTGGTTTAGATTTTGAACAACCTAGAAATAACTTGTATCTAATTACCAAGAATGAATACTAGATACCCTGAACAATAAGACTATATACCTAAAACATATAACACTTAATACCGAATTGATAATTTTGTATCCTAGATCTTATGTTGAGTGAGTAAAATATTTTATAATTTGCCAAGCATTAGTGAGATATTCCTCAAATTTGACAATAATTCAGGCCAATAGAGTTAGACCTCATCTAAAAGAATTCCCATAATAAATATTAGCATCTTCGCACTATCGTGAGTGTTGATCGCTTATATATATATATATAATTATTTTTAAATATTAATAAAGATTTTTATCATTAAAAATTATTAATAAAATATTTAAGAAGATAGGACTTTGAAATTTCGTGTTCAACACACACTCTCTAAATAATCTATTATGGTTGAATAGTGTATGTTGATCCGCTTTTATTTTTTATTTATACAATTAATTTTTTCATTTATAATTTTAAAATTGTTTTAAATATTTTAAAATTAATTATATAAATGAAAAAAAACAAAAACAGATTGACAGCCATAATGGGTGTTGAGATGCTAGTAATTATTTATTTATTTTAAAATTAAATAATAATATGTAATTTCAAAAATTCAAAGATATATTTTTATTTATATAATTGATAATTATTTATTAGGTAAATTGCAGTTTGTCTCATGTGATTGGGCCTAAAATCAATTTGCTCCCTTGTGGTTTAAAGTAGAGTTGCTAATAAGGGCCAATCCAGCTTGTTAAGAGTTGGCTCTTAACGAGTAAGGCTAAAAAAGTTATTTTTCTAAAAGAGTATTTAAAATTTAACCCGGCTTTAACCCTATAGGGTTATAGGGTTAAACAGGCAAACACATGAAAAATTTATAAAAAATAAAAAATTATAAAATTTCATAACAAAACTAAATATAAATTATCAATCAATCATCTTCAATAAATATGTAAAATTTTGATATATAACAAAATACCATCAATTTATCATAAATTTAATCTTTTTTAGGCGTGCATTAGTGCACTATGTAACGTTACTAACTTACTAGCACTGTGTTTAGGGCTTTAAGCAATTTGAAAGACAAAGTGGAATATTAGATGAATAATTGATTAAGCTTGACTTAATTTAAGCTAGAATTTTGAATCAAAATAAAAAAAAAATTGGAGCCCAAGCCAAAGCTTAACCCATATCGAAAATTTAGGTTCTGTTTCAAGGTTGAATAAAATAATTTGTTTTAAATTATTTTTAAAATATGGAAAAATATATACTTTTAAATCCTAATATACACTTTAAACAAAAAGATTTTTTACATTTTTTATGTATTAAAAAGTAAGTTAAAAGTGTATAGATATAATTTGAAACAAATAAGATATTTGAATCATACAAAAAAGATCACATTTAGTAAGTGCCAGTAAGTTAGTGGAAAGAAAGTGAAAAAAATGAGTTTTAACTTTTTAATTCAATAAGTGTAAAAAATAAAAGAGGCTTCAGCTGTTACGAGTTAGCTCTTGATAGGCCAAGCCTTAAATAACTTAGGCCAAAAACAGTCATGATTTTTTAGAGCTTGTTTTTTTAGTTCAAAACCCACCATCAAGGGTTAGGGTTGATTTGTGGGGCTCGACTCTAATTGACACCCCTAGTTTAAAGTGTATCATTCAAGTCCCATGTGGTTTGTCCTATTGTCACTTAATTATTATGTGATATTTTTAACTTAATTTTAACAAATAATCATAAGCTAAAAATGATGACTAATTTTATTACTAAAAGTTTGTTTCACTTATATTTTGAATAGTTTATCGTGTTTTAAGGTCATTGTCAGCATTAAATTGACATTTAAAAATTGAAATTATCCATATAATTCAATCAATAACCTTATAGTATTATAAAATTGTTCAAAATATAAGTGAAATGTGCTTTTAATAATAATTTTATTATTATTTTAATATTTACGTAATTATTTTTGCTAAAATTTAAATAAAAATATCACATTATGTTTAAGCTATATCTAAACAAACTACAAGGGGCTTGAATGATATAATTTAAACTATAGGGGTAGGGCTGTCAAAACAGGATGATCCCATTAAGTTGGCCCAGCTCAAAATGGGGCTTGGAGGTGGGCTAGCTGACCTCTTTTTTTTTTTTTTCTTACTCTACACATTAATTTTATGTTTTTTCTAAAACCAAAAGTTCAAAACCAATCCGTTTTCTTTCTAATAATTTGATCTCTTCTCTTCTTACCTATAATAATATAACTACATTATGTAATTATTTGTCTTTGTCACAACGTGATGGTTGGAAAAAGGTACTATCATGTCCTTAAAGCGAAAAAAAAACACAGAGATTAAAAAAATAAAGTTGCCACCAATTAATTAGAAGAATAATTGAGATTCTTTAAAAACCAAATACTGGCCCTTAAAATCAGATGAATGGTTCGAGAGTTTAATTAAACTAGAGAAAGTGTTAGGCACCCCACAACGTCCATCCCTAAGGATGGTTACCCTAAATTATTTATGCTTAAATTTGTTGTATTTAAATTACTCATTTTTTGTTATCGTGATTTAGAGAAAATAAAATAAAAAGAACTAGACCTATCTTACTGTGTAAGTGCCTACGTACGCCAAAATGGATCAAGGTCCACTTAGTTAAAGTTAATTTGATAAGAATTTGCGTAGGAAGGATATATGATCTCTTTCATAGGCAGAAATAGTTTTAGATATTGTAAAAGAATAAATCTTCACACAAAATTTTAGAATGAAATAAAACAATAGAAAAAATAAATTTTCACATAAAACTTAACAAAATAAGAGAATAATTCTCTACATAATTTTTGTAAGGGGATGAAACGATATGAGAAAATAAATTTTCACATAAAACTCAACATTATGGGAGAGCAATTCCCCACGTAATGTTTAAAAAAATAAGGGACTCACTTATTATGTATCAAAAATTCAAATTTCAAAAGCTTGGGGGTAAAATTTGTAATTTCTACAATGTTTAGGGTTAAAATAAAATTTCTAAAAGTATTGAAACTAAAATATTATTTCTAAAAATTTTGGAGCTAAAATAAAATTTTCAAAAATATTAGTTAAAATAAAATTTTTAAAAGTATCGAGATCAAAATGAATTTTCTAAAAATTCTGGGGTCTAAGATATTAAAACTTCTATGGCTGAGGACATAGCAACCATAGAAAAATGACCTAAAGGGACTCATAAAAAATATTATTTTAACAACCAAATATCCAATTCTCAGTTTACTTTCGAAAATCCCTTATTATTAATAATTTATTGCCTCTCTTTTTTATTCTTTGAAAAGAAAACAAAGTCATTATGAAACTGGCGGGCTCCCAAATTATATTAAAAAATTGAGTTACAAGAAACAAGATCTCTCAAATGGCCCCCCAACATTTGAAAAAGAACTTAGGTTTTTTTTTTCTTTTTATTTATTGCCTTTTTAGAAAATTTCGCAGTCCTTGGAACCCTCTTCATTCAATTTCAGCACTCGGATTTTAAAGTGAGCTTAAAACCCTTTGGAAAATTTGTTTTAGCCTTTATCAATTGAATTCGTCTTTGAAAAGGCTTTATGAATTCCATTTTGAAAATATGTTTTTGTTCATGGGTCATTGGAACCTCATAAAAGAAAATCTCTTATTTACCCTTAAATAAATTTCTTATGAGTGTGGGGAGGTTCAAAAAAAATGTACCCCAAGCCAAAACAGTAAATGAAAATATGAATAAAATAAAACAATAACTGAAGGAATAAAGTGAAATGTGAAAGGAACTCAAATAAAAAATAAATGTATAAACCATTCACTTAGATTACCCGAAATCAGATGAAAGAATGAGAGTGTAGAGGCATTTCAACCAATAAATAAACACAAAAACTCATGGTAGGACTGCATACCAAGCTATGGACTAAAGATGTTCATTATTTTCATAATATGCAACACGCTTTGGAACCAGTTTTCCACATAACAGACATAAAGCCGAGATCAGTCAAGATTATATTTGAACCATAAACTGGACCCATCTCAAGCCATCGATACAAGGTGCTAACAATTTAGGAACAAGAAATCAGAATCAACTTCAACTCATCATACTTTTTTAAAACAAAAGCCAAATTTCGACTTCAAACCATCAGACTAACACACTAGATACCGTAATCAGTTTTAAATCACCAAATTAATACACAAGAAACTATGAACAATCTTGAATCCCTAGAGTAATGCCTCATACTCAAGTACAAAATTTAAACCCCTCAAAATTACAAAGTTAGAAGCAAGAATTGGCCTCAATTTATCAAAGTTATGAATCTGCGATTGACTCTGAAGCCAGAAATACACTTTGGGCTTATTGGTTTCACCGGATTCCAACCAAAAAACAGAAATGAGCAAGCACAATCAAATAGAGAGACAAGCCAGCACTTACCTCGCGAAGATTCTTGGATCCCCAACTACCACAGACTCTCTATCTTTCCCAAGATTTTGTCCAAATAAACCCCAGAAATACCAGTCTCAAGGCACGCTATTCTTTCCACAATACAATCGTTCTCTTCTCTGGTTTCTCTCCTAATACCTCCCTCCTTTTTTCGTATTCCCTCTCGTAATTTATAGACTTCCAGAAGAGACAAAATCACGGCGCCTTTGAAGTAATCATCTGAACAGAGTTGTCAAGCTGCCATGATTCGCCAAAAAGAGAAGTTGTTGTCGCACATGACTCCTAAAGTAGTTCGTTGAAGTCGCGGTAGAGGAGACCAAAAGGACCGGAACCAGAGGCCGCCATGGGTGACAGAACACGCCGCTGGTTCAGAGGAACAAAAGACAAAATTGGAGGGGGGACCATGGCCAGCGAATGTCGAAGAAGGATGAAGAACAAAAAAGACGATGCAGAAAATGAAGGGACCGAGAGGTGCAGCAGAGAGGGGATTGCTAGAATTCCATTTGGGGGAGACGGCTAGGACATGCAAAAGAGGGAAAATGGAGAGTTGGGTTGGAGCCGGGTTATGGACCTGGGTTTAAGGAGGATGGACTGGGTTGGATGGGATTTGGGCCAATTAATTTTGGCTAGGCTAAATGGGTTGCTAATGGATTGGGTTATGGGAATTGGGCTGATGGCTTAATAACCAAAATTATAGACAAGAAAAAATAGAATTGGGCTTAATTAATTTTTTTTTGTATTTTTTTTTATTTTTAATTTCTTTTTCAACTTTTGTAAATCAGAAATGTAACTTTAAATATAATAATATTTTTTTATTACTTAATTTTTTATTTTTTATTATTTTAATTTTTAAATTATTTATTTATTTATTTTTAACAAAATAATAATGAAAGAAATGCTGGACAAAATATGGTGGTTACAGTCTTTATAAATATATCATTACAAATAACTTATAAAGCTTCTTAATATCGAATTTAATAAATGTTATATAAATTAAATAAATCTTAATTAAAAATATACATGTTAATTGATTATTATTAATTTGGTAATTTATATGTATATTATTATGACATTTAACCAAACTTAATAAACTTGATATTACTGAAAAATTCATATGCTTGCTATGATAATGATAAATTAGCACATCATCTTCTTCTTTGATTTTTTCTTCTTCCTCTTTTTTTCTATTTAGCTGTTATTAATTTTATAATTTCTTAACATGTAATATTATATATAATTAATGGACTTCATACTTTCTTATCTAGCTAAAAGTTATTTTCTTTTTTATATAACTTTTGTATCAATAATGTGCTCCAAATCTTATCCAATTATATTAATAAAAAGGAAAGTTTTTATAAATTATTTAAATTCTAAAATAAAAATGATCATAATTAATAAATGAATTAAGCAATCTTATTTGTTCCAAAAAGAGATATCATAATTAAATTAATTTTTTTTTATTTTTTGAGCGGGGAGGGTTGGCAATGCCTAAAAGCGGGTTGAGGCGGGTCAGGACGGGTTGGCCCGGGACAAATTGATTTTGGGTTAAACCACAAGAGGGCAAACTACAATTTTCCCTTATTTATTTTATAATTGTATTTGTAAAATTATATTTAACAAAATTATCTATTTTTAATTTTAAAAGTAAATAATATATATAATTTAAAAAATTAAAAGATCTATTTTTATTTATATAATTGATAATTATTTATTTCATTCTTTTATAAAATTGTATTTAGAAAAAGGAAAAATTGTATGTATAATTATTTATTTTCTATTAATTAATTATTTGAATTTAAAATTAAGTTTATAAAAAATAAATTATTGTATTTATAAACCATATTTACATTAAAAATGTATACAAATATTATAGGAAAATTAATTTTTAATTTTACATTTTACTTGAATTTACAAAATAAAGTTTAGATCTCTTGATTTTCACTTAAGCAAGTTAGTTATGTAACATTGCTACTTTAAATTTTTTATGTCAGACCTTCCAATTATTTTTGTTGTTGATGAAAATTTCATTTTTTTTAAGATTTCCCTTTGCATTCGAAATGTGAGTTATGGAATAATGACTTTTAAAACTTTCCAATTTGACTATAGCAAAAAAGAGCTTCCAATTGTTAGACTCGATTTGTTATGTCCGTTATAACTACATATAATAAGAGAGGCGATATTGGAAAATATGTTGTGAGACGTTGGAGTGATCGATTTCTTTCACTCTAAGCCTTTGAAAAAATAAGAAAATAATTTTTAACTAAAATTATGGATATATTAAATGTTTTCATAATTTATTAAATTATGTTGGAGAACGTAAATACCTTTGTCTTGATTTGGATCCATGAAATTGTACTTCAATTTCAGGGTCATAAATTCCTTATCTAATTTTAAAATATTCATGATATAATATTTTGCTCCGATAATAAATTTGTTGAATTCGTAATCAGCACTAATAGTAATTAAATATTAAGTTAATTAAATAATTCATTTTACTCCGGCCATTTTTATTTCATAAATTATAAAGCAAATGAATGAAATGGTAAAAGATGAGATAGAATAAAAAATATAGTTTCATTTTCTTTGATTAGATGTTTAATAAAAAACCTTTTTTTATCTACTCTTTAAGAAAAACAATAGAAAAAATTGATAGTTTGAGAAGGAGTTGGAAAAGACTCTTTTTAATCTTCAAGATAAGAAAAATTACTGCATCTTTCATCAATTCCTCTTTTATTTTTCTCGTTGTCCCCTCTAAACAGATGTCCTTCTCACACACTGAAGTGGCATATGGTTACATAAATCAAATTATTATAAAACAAAACAAAACAAAGTATTGGTGGTCCAAGTCATAAACTCGGATCAAAAACTAAGAACGGGATGGTGGACGGCTCAGACGTGGTCTTTAGTAAAAAATATGCACATTCTCTTACTCGGCGCCCATGATGTTTTATTTGGATCGAGACAAAGCAAACTGTAGATGGTATCATGCTGTCATGACCCACCTTGTGACCAATGTTAGGACCAATAACATATTTAATCTTTTAGTCCAAGTAAGTTTAACCTCGATACGTTATTCACCACTTTATTCGCACCACAACTATAGACTAAACTTTAATCCTTTAAAATATCACGTACATATCTATTGGTTACACAAGATTAATTAATTACGAACCCAACCTATCTGCAGTATTTAGAGTCAGATTGGCCATCCCCTACATGCTGCTAATATGCCTACAAAACAACAAAGTTTCCAAATTGGGTGAGCTTCAGGCAGCCTAGTGAGTAAATCAAAACTAAGTCATGATATAACGATGCATTGTATGTATGCATATTGATAACACCCCTGATGCTCTTCTCTTAAATAAGTTCATCTATGATATACATGAAAATGTCTCTACAATAATTAGGCATTTCAACATGTTACTTATGTAAGCTTACTATTTTTTTTATTTATTGCTGTTTATTATTTTACATTTTCCTAAGGAAGAATAACAGCTTTTATGAAGACATCCAATATGATTCCTCTTGCCTCTATGGGTACGTAACCCACGATTTTCTATTTTCACAAATAACCTAAACTCAAACCTAACATATATCTCTTCATCTACTCCCTCGGGACTAAACCCAAGATCGTACCACATCTCCAATATCCTTACCATGTCATGGGACTTGAACCCATAGTCTTATTGGTCCACAAGTATACAATTGTGTAGTGGGACTTGAACCCAGGGTTTTCCTGTATCAATGCCTTACGACTCGAGCCTTCATTGCCTCCATGACTTGAACCTAAGGTCTTTATAGTACCATTATCCTAGGACTCAAACCTAAGGTCTTTACTATGCTCTAGGACTTGAACCCAAAGTCTTAACAGCACTTTAGAACTTGCACCTAATCTTTACGATGCTTTGGAACTCAAACCCAAAGTCTTTAGATGATCTTAACTCAAGTAAATATCCTTTCAAATATAGTTAACAATCATAATCTTTAGTGTACAACGTAAAGACTCTAACTCTCGTAGTATTCATGTCATAATCATTTCTCATTTCACAACTCATTCAATGTTATTCTATTAACACCATATCATAAAGATAAGAGTTGAGGAATAGATTCCTCTTATAACCAAGATATGTGAAACTCTTATTTTCATAAAGTCTGTCACTTTTCAATTTTAGGAGAATAATAGCCATAACAGAAACCCCCTTCAAGAAAATGATACCAAACATGTGAAACTAGAGTCTCAATGCATGGAATGCTTTGGATGCATCTCCCAATGCATCTAAATTCCTTTACTCTCAATCTAATTCATGTCTCCAATGGTTACATACTCATGACATAACGGTTGTTTACTTTTATTCTCACCCATCTATATAAGATTCATGCTCTAGTTGTTTCCATATCAATATTCACCTTATTTTCAATTGGTTCAGCACTATGAACTATAACTGTGTATACTCTGTTCGTCCTCTAACTCAATTTGTAATACATCCTTTGTTATCTCTATAATTCTCTGAAGGATCTAGTTATTAAGTCCTATGAGATTAGGTACAAACATAGATTTCAAAAAAAAAAAAAAAATTCAAATCACAACTTGCTTGTAGAAAACGCATAAGGCACACATCACATGGCCATCAAGAAATTAAGTGGGAATTATACATATCTCTAGAAGTCACAAGGTAAGGAGATTACTTTCCAACCAATTGTAGTTACCCTCTATTCTTTGAGAATTTCCAACTCAATAACCCTTGGTGAAACAGGTTAGTAGAAGAAAATCCACTTTTTCTCAAGTATTTCGTTCTCTCAAAATCACGACCACTTTCTCTCTTTGTGTGTCACTCAAACCTCTATGCCACTCTTTGAAAATTGCTCACCAAAATGTTATGGCCTCCTAGGGAGGGGCTATATATTAACTTAACCCCAGTTGTTTCACACCACTTAGGATGCTAATAGATAACATCTTTTCTAGTGTAATATGTCAATTAATAATCTCATTATTAATATGATGTTACATTATTTTATTTAACAATTAAATAAAATAACTTATAGATAGTATATTATCTAATTGTTATATCAAATAATAACCTCATTATTAAATTGATATTACAATGTTTTATATAAAGATTAAATAAAACAACTTGGAGCTTTGTAATTGGTTAATTATTAATGTCCTTGGAATTAAAATTCTAATAATAGAATTTTATCTACTATAAACGTCTTTGACCACTTAGTCTTTTAGTGCATTTAGGAGACCTTAGGAATTAAAATTTTTCACAATTCCTATCCTATCACTTAGACTTTTAATTACTTAGGATAATTAAGTTTGAACAATTCAAACCCTATCACCATAGTAGGTTGGCTGAAAATCATATAGGGATAACTAGAGGTTATTTTATTTTTTTTAACTACATAAGTAACCTAACCGAAAAATACATTAAGGATAATATTGTCTAAATTGACACAACATTGTCACAATTAAGACATTAAAACAACTTTTTTCTTAATTAAGACAAGTAATGTAAGATTTATTTTTGTCTTGTTAGGGACAAAAATGTTTCTTACATTATCAAGCACATTTAAGATAACCTTTGTCCAATAATGTTTGTTTAAAAATGAGACAACTTTTGTCTCTTTTAAGACATAAAAAAATATTAAGACAACTTTTGTCTTAACATAAGATAATTACTAAAATAGTAAATGCTATCATTAAATCTCATCAAAATTATTCTTCTAACCTTAAATGAATTGAATTCTACAAAGCTAGATGTGAACTCCATTTGGACATAGGAATTTCAAGCTCTAATAAATTTAGGATTATTTTAATCTCATTAAGACAATCTAAGTTTATTAACCATGAAATCATTCCACCCAATATTCATGATTGTACTCTTGAAAAAACCTAAAGTTACAAGAAGTCAATATTTAATATTGATTGTCCAATTGAAAACTGAATGTTTGTAAACCCTCATAGCTATCCACCGACACAAGGTAAAATTACCGTTTTACCCCATATGACAATTTTGTCCCTTATTCTCAAATTTCATTTTGTGTGTCCATATATCTTTTAGATCATATATCAAAGACTTCTTGAAATGATGAATAGCTAATTCATATTTCATTGGGTCTAGATTTGTCACATATCTTCCTGAAATCACTAAAAGTGATGTTAGCACTATAATCTCTATTTCTTGGATAGATGTTCCCTGATGTTCATTCCATCTATGACCCCAACATACAGAGTCTTACCCAATGAGATATGATGGTTTTGCCCTTAATATATCAAAGACCATTGTGGAAATGAACACGAGTCCGTATTTCATTAGGATTTCGGTTCTACCACAAGTGAGTGCAAAAGAGTGAGTTCAAGTTCATAGCAACGGTATAACTTGAACTTGATTCTTATTCATTTAATAGTGTCAATACCTGAAGTCAATCACTTCAATGATTTGAGATTAATCACTCCCTTAGAAAAGAATTTTATTCCTTCAATGGAGGTAATATGGACACTTAGACTTTATTGAATAGGGTAATTAGCTCTATTCAGTGACTATGAATAATATTTTTAATTCATCCAAAGATACATATCTCCTTTGCATAACCTTTATGCAAATGTATATTGGTTTATATAGAATCTTGGATCCTTAATAGCTAGAACACGAAGCTCACATAAATAAAATATTTATTTAATTATAAAAATGTATTTACAAAATGATTAGGAATAAACATACTTTCTAGGGCAATATATTCCTAACATTCTCATAAATTAATCGCCTTAGATTTAAAGTTACTACTGTCAATAAGCTTACAATTCAAGTTTCAAAATGCCTATGTTTGTATTCCTAATTAGTCATCTTGTCAATTTATCTATTCCCCACACTCAACTTTTTCATTTATTTATTAGTAACGTCAAAAATTCTAATTTACCCTTGATATGACATACATCACAGTTATATTCTAACTTTAACATACAATAGACATAATTATCTAAGACAAGCTCAAACCTTACACTGTCATAGTTATAACAGATTTAGAGTAATATTTACTTAGCCAAACAATTCCAAAATTCCTCAAAACCTCTCGGATTATCTAATACTAATCTGTATAGCTAGGGGTTGTCCTGAGTTTTTGAATTGCTCTTAACCACACCAAGAAAGTTGTTCCCAACATTATTCCATGATTAGAAATTCCTAAACTAAAATTTTCTTACTCAAAATTAGGAAACATAGAATATTCATAAATTCAGGAGTTTGGCACTCAGAAATTTCTTCTAGTTCACTCTATGGCTTACTAAGATGAGACGTGGTAGCTTTAGGCCCCATACTCTCTCAAGTTACCCTAGGGAACTCTTAAGAATTAAAAAAAAAAAAAAACCAAAACAAAGTAGAAATCGGAGATGTACCAATATTTTCAAAAAAATTATTGAAGATCTTAAAGATTAGAGTTAACTATAACTAAACGGCAAGAAAACCTTCTCCTTAATCATCTCTCTGGAACCCAGGAACTTTCCCCCAATTTTCCATGATTTTTCAATTCTGGTGCCCCTCTTATATATAGACTAACCCTAATGTCCGTTTGATTGGTACATAGGGTCCAGTCAACTGGACCATGCATCTTTCCAAGATTAGAGTTGTCCTTCAAGTTAAAGCTCCTTAGGGTCTCTACTAGCGTGTTTGTACTATTTATTTTTGAAAAAAAACCTAAAATAGCCTATCGATGCGTGCCAACATACACAAGCTTAATGAACTAAATTTCAAAGATTTTGGCTCTTTAATGTAGGTATTACAATTTCTCCCCCCTTACAAGATCCGTCCTCGAATTTTTTACACAATAACGATGATCCATCTTGACTTGCATTAGAAGTTCCTAACTCAAGGCTCATTTGTATATGCTGTTACTTGGCTTTCATTTCATATTCCCATGGCTATCTCTCCTCCAAACCTTATATCAAAGAACTTTTCTTCAGCCATACCATAACTAGCTTTCCTTTTTGTCTTAAATTTGTTTTGACATGACCCAATATTACAGATCCTCAACACTAGATACCTTTGCTAAAAATATTAGTTTTATTTAAATTCATATCCACCATTTGGTCCTTCATTCTTATTTTTCTTTTTCCTTCTTGTTTTTTTCAAATAATTTCTTTGATGATTCAAAGATTTGGGTTATTGTTAACTTAGATGTGATGCACTTGTTCATTCATTGTATCCTATCTTGACCACTCATTATAAATGTTTCACACTTTGATATACTCTTATGTGTTTTCCTCGTCCTTTAGGATGAACTTATCTTTACTACGATACTACATATGATTTGCTCTTTCATATTCCAAGACCATTGTCCTTGTCGTAATCTAACACTAAACCATTCCACTTTGAATCTACCTTAACTTATCGATTATTGCTTTTGGTTTCGTACTTCTAATTCCTTAACTTATTTATTGATATTATTTGCTTAATTTATTGATCAATATTTCTTCCCTTCCCTTCTATCGGTTTCAAATTCATACACAGATTCTACGTATTTGATTAGTCGGCATTAACCTATTCTCTTGTTCACTTGTCGAACTATCATTGTTTACATAACCACATTTTAGTTCTCATTCTAGTTTCATATCATACTTCTTCCACTTCCAATTATCTTCGTCATCATTCTCTTCCCTTTCCTTCTATTGGTTTTAAATTCATACAAAAATTTTACATATTTGATTAGCCAGTATTAACCTATTATCTTGTTCACTTGTTGAGCTATCATTGTTTACATAACCACATTTTAGTTCTCATTCTAGTTTCGTATCATACTTCTCTTCCACTTCCAATCAACTTTGTCTTCGTTTTCCTTATCAATTTGTCTATGCTATTAGCACTTTACTTTATTCACATTACTTTGAAGCCTTATCATTTACATGGACACTTACTTGAGCAATATTCTAACTATTACTTTCTTTGCCTCATATTATCTGTCACAACGTGACGGATGGCTGAAACACAGAGATTTTATAAAAAATGGAGTCGTCATCAATTAATTAGGAGGATAATTGGAATCCTCTAAAAAACCAAAAAAAACTGGCCTTCGAAACCAGTGAAAAGGTTCGAGAGTCAAATTACGTGTGAGGAAGGTGTTAGGCACCTCACAGCGCCCATCCTTAAAGACAGTTACCCTTAATTATTTGTGCTTTAATTTTATTATATTTTAATTATATTGAATACCCCTTTTATTCTTGCGATAAAGAAAAAAAAGGACGAAAGACAAAAACCGGACCTGACTTACTGAATAAGAGCCTACGTACCCCAATAGGGATCAAGGTCCACGTAGTTTGATATGATTAAAATATCTAGGGCGGATATATGATCTCAACCCTAAGGTAGAAAGTATTTTGATAAGATTATGTGGGAGAATAAATCCCCACTCCAAAATCTAAGTGGTTAGGTCAGTGTGGGAGGATGGACCTCCACCCAAAGCCTAGGGATGATATGAGATAATATAGAAGAATAAATCTTTATATAAAATTTAGGACAATGTGAAAAAATAATTTTACACATATTGTTTATGAAGAATTAGGTCTATAGGAAAAATAAATTTCCACGTGTAGCCTAACCATTATAGGAGAATAATTCTCCATATAATGTTGGTAAGGATTGGTGATCCTTGGAATCACCACTAAAAAAAAAGTTGGTGGTTTATTTTCAAGTCTAAGTTTGACTTTCAGAAGTTTTGGGGAATTAATGTATAATTCTCAAAGATATAGGATCAAGATGGATACTTCCAAAACTGGGGGTTAAAATATAATTTCTATATATTAGGGGTCAAAATATAATTCTTGGAAACTAAGGAGCCAAAACATACTTTATAAAGACTAAAGGGTCAAAATGTAAATTTTGAAAACTAAGGGATCGAAATGTAAATTTGTGAAAACTAAGGGGTCGAAATGTAATTTTTGAAAACTAATATATATATTAGGACCTTTCTAAGTATGAATATGGAGAAAGAAATTATAGGTGTTTTTAAAATTTACTTTATTAACTCACTTAGATCCTTAAACTCATATAAAATGAACTTTTTAGAGCTTTATTTTGTCGTCCTGAAAGAAAACCTTTTGGGCCATTGGAACCCCTTTTCTTTAGAATAACTTCAACTATAAAATGTTCGAATAATAATGATTATTCGGGAACCCAACTTTTCTTTTCACAAGAAAATTTATTCAACACTCATATGCAGAAGCCTTTGGGCTTGGTATTTATGTTTACTAAAAGCCTTGAAACCTAAAAAAAATGCCTTCCAATATTTCTTTAGGAATCTCATAATGAAAGTAACAACAAGAAGCTAAGCACCTATGAAACGTAAATAACATGCATACCTAAGCAACTTAAACAAAATGAACCAAGGTGATGGTCTATCTCACTTAGCCAGGACAAGGAAAACAACATAAGACAACACAATCCACTACAGACCAAACAATAAGGGGTCTTGGACAATCCAAATGAGAAGTAAATATTTAGGGTGAGGCATGTCATATTATACACAAAGTTTAGGATCCGAAAGGAAATTCCATGGCTCTCAATCAAACATATTCAGATGAGCTATCATATTCCACCAAAAATAATAATAATAATAATAATAATAAACAACTTCCTTAACATACCCAGCTAAACCCTCAGAGAATACATTCCCATAGCATGATAGTCAAAGCCTTGAATCACGTATATGAAAATCCTAATTAACATATTCACAATAATAATAATAATAATAATAATAATAATAACAATTATGAGGATAAACTGTTCATACCAACAGTAGTAAGTTTAAAATAACCTATGGCAAGAAAAACCAGCAACAATGTATATATGAACAAAAAAAAAAAAGGAGCACAAAAAAACAAGAGCAAAAAAAGCACAGAAGCAATAGTAAAATAAAAAATAGTAGCAAAAGAAAAAAAAACAGCAGCAGAAAAAAATAGTAGCAGAAAAGAACAACAGAAGACAGCAGCAGAAAACAACAACAATTCTTAAGGTAAACAGCAACAGCAGTAATGCTTAAGACATATCAGTATGTTTTACGATGGAATAAAAAACAGCAGCAATGCTTAAGGAAAACACAACATGTTTTACTTGATAAAAAAATAGCAGCTTAATTCCCTTTCCTTTTTAACAAAATGAATCAAGTTTATTATTTTTCTTTCCCTTTAAGATAAAGGTCAGTATCCAGCCCACATATGAAAACGAATTTGAACCATCCATCATTATGTTGGTTTAAAATGAAAATAACTTTGCATTCATCAAACCAGCTTGACACTATTAAAATGGAGTGTTTCTAAATTGATCTCACCTTTTTATCAAAATGGAACACTCTAACATCCGTCAATTAAAATGAATGACCCTACTTCAGACCTCAAAATAGTCTCTTCATTTTATTTTGATAGACTTGCACAAACGTAAAAGAACAGGAGGGGAACTATGACTACAAAAGATTAATTTGTCTTTTAGGCTAGTTATAGACCAAACTTTCCTAAAGACTACACCAAAACTTCTGGTATAGTATACGCTTGCAATATATTAAAATTAGTATGATCGAAATATCAGTAACACAACTCTACCCCAGCCACCGAAAAGGATTCAGTACTAAGACTCCCTTCTTATCATAATTTCATATTGCCCTTCATAAAGCTCCCCAGTTTCATCCTATTTTGAAATTGGTCCCAAAATAGAGCCTAACGTCAACCCCACAATTTAATATTTGGACATCTAGACAGACACATGAATGATCCCATAAACCACGAATCACTTAACATAAGCTAGAGTATCTAGGAAGCCCCGCTGGCTTTACCCCATAATTAAGCCCAGTAATCATTACGAAATATAGCACAGAAGCATGTTTAACACATGATATCCAATCTAAAAGCACGAGTTTCATAAAATGAACTTTAAACAATAGCACTCCATTGAACCAAAATTAATAATATAATCCAACCCTATAACATTCAACCCAACGTTTAAACACATTCCACTTACACGCTATAATTGAAACAATATGTGCTACCCAGCAGAAACCCATTCTCATGACTTGATTCCAACTAATCAAACCCAATGAACATCTTAAACCAGAAATGAATTTGACCTAAACAAGTGGCATTCCAATCAAATTACATAACCACGAAAATATGAAAAATAGGATAACTTGCCTCTACAAAGCCTCCAATAGGTGATGGATTTGCCCCTAGATGCTTCTCTCATTTAGAATTTTGTTCCTTTCTCCCTGACTTGCTTTGAAGTTTCTCTGTTTTCCTCTTCCTCTATTCTTCGATTTTTCCTGGTTTTAGCTTCTGGTTTTTCCTCTGTTCCCTTTCTTCTCTCACTGATTTTTTTGCTTGCTTGTTCTTTTCTCCTTCTTACAGATTTCTCCATTCTCCGTATTTATAGCAGAAAAAACCATATGCAAATCCCTAATTCTACACCTATTCTACCCAAAAGAGACGCCTCATACCTATCCTCTGCCTGTTCTAGCAGTGAGCTGGAGGTTGAGTTGAGAGAAAGCCATCCCCGAAAGTCTTCACACCTAACCTGCTGGAGATAAAAATCGCTGATGCATTAATGAACTCTTCTGGACAAAACAAAATTGGTGAGCTGGCTGGGGGCGAGCTGGAACCAAGATCCTTCCAGAAACAACTACTAAGCACCAGACTCTGAAAGGTGCGTGAGGAACCATAAGGCAAAATCTATTGGTGCAGCTATTAAGGTTGATGGTGGCATGGAACAAGAAGATTAGAGTAAAAGGACACAAAATCTTAGAGGAGAGAAAAGAAAGAGAAAGAGAAAGAGAAAGAGAAAGAGAAAGAAAATAGAAGTGTAGCTAAGAGACCTAGAGGACGCTTGATTTATGATGAGGAGAGTAAAAGGAATAGGTGAGATGAAAAGAGGGAGAGTTCGTGTGAGATAGGGGGAGATATGAATGGAAAGGAAATAATAAAAGGGATAAGGGTTAGATGGCGTGAAGAGAGATGAAAGAAAGAAAGAGATAAGGGGACCCACAAAAATTATTTTCTTTCTTTCTTTTATTACAACTTTCTCATTTATTGCTTCCTTTTGTATTTTCCTTTTTATTTTTTTAATTTTTGTAAAATAAGATGAAATTTCTCATTTTTGTGCTTTTACATTTTCTTTTGATCTAATTATTATTTTCTTTATATTTATGCTTCCTTTGTCAATATTACCACAATTCCTTATTTTGTCATGTTTTCTTAATTTTTGGTATTATTATTTTTAAAATTTACCCAGATGAAATCAGGTGTTCACATTATCAACAAAATAAACACAAGACACAACTCAATTTCCCCAATAGCAACTTCTTCATTATAAATATTGCTTTCTTTTTCATATTCTTAAATATCGTACTTTTAAGTATTTGGTTATTGCATCACTTCCCATTTAACTATTACCCTTGATGTGATGATTTATACCACATGTTTACTTGGGCTAAAGTGTGTTATTTTAAAGTGTTTTGGGTATTTTTGATGCATTTCTATATAAATTTAAGTTCCTTTTCCATTTATTTAATTCTTGGGACTTGTTGGAATATATTGCAGGTGTTTTGATCCACTTCAGTGATTTTTCTTGAGCGTTGGGTGCTACAGCACCCAACACTAGGATGCAATCTTCGAACTTAAAATTTCCTTTCCTTATGCAAAATTTCAAGCTCGATAGCCTAGTTAAACACCTGTTCATATGTGCTATCATTGGTGATAGGAATGGCATTAAAATAATTAGTCAAAAGTCCTCTCATAAATCGCCTTGCCTGCTCTTTCTCAGTGGAAATCAGGTGCTTAGCAAATTAAGACAATCAGAGGTATTTAGCTGTGTACTCAGATACTGACATATCCTTAGTCTAATGAAGGAGAATGAATTCCTCTACACAGGCATGTCTTTCCCCTTCAAGGAGAAACTGCTGCAGAAAATTTGTTTTGAAGACCTCCTATACCTTTTCAACCTCTTCTAAGGGCCTGTTGGCTTCCCATACGTCATACCAATCAGATGCTGAATCATCCAACTGAAACCCAACCATCCTGACCTCAAAAATCTCAGGGCAATTGAGAACCTTCCATAACCACTCAATCGGGGCAATAAATTGTTGAGGGCCCAATGTTAAGCCAACACTTGAAAATCGGGGTTGTTTCAACTTCTTGAATTTCTCAAGTGGCTTCCAAAAGTAGAAATGTCTACAGAAGTAGGGGAAGTAGCAGGAGGAGCTTGTATTCTGGGAGGATTCTCATAAGGAATTTAAGTTTTTATTTGGGCTATCTCACCATCTAAAGTTCAAAGGGTTTGTTGTATCTCCTAAGCCCATTGTGGAATGAGAGCTTCTAGTGGTGGGACAGAAACATGAGCACTCTCTGCTACCTCAAGTGGGTAATGAATCCTAGGCCTGCCTCGATCCCTAGCTGAAGGGCCTGGCAGAAGCTTAATCGGATGTCGAAACATGAGATCTAGCTCTAGGAGGCATTTTCTTCAAAAACAAGAAAGATTTAGTATATAATAATTACGGTACCCTAACCAAATTTTCTTTTTGAATATTAGAGTAAGGTAAATAGAGCAACATAAAGGGTTCCTAATGAACCTTAATCAAGATATGTGTTCCTGGGCACACTTACCATAACTGAGTTCATAATTCACCACATAAGTGGACATTGAAGACCTCTATATGCCTTACCATAGACCTAAAGCTAGCTTTGATACCAACTTGTTACGGCTTAATTTTACGTGACCGGCGTAGGAACTACTATAAGGTAGTCCCCCCAAGCCTGACAGATACTATAAACAACCTTTACGTAGCTCAAATAAAATGGTCTAATAGTCACACCATCATACACTATGTGCAAAAGAATTCTTATACACAAATTTTGGTAGAGTTTTTCCTGAAATTTGGATATTTTCAAGGATACCTCAACACAACAAAAAGTGCGGACAAGACCACATTAACACATAAGGCCTACGTGGCCACTTACAGGACAATTTCACATCCGAACCATCAGATTTTACTCTGCCAACATACAAAAAAACTAAACCCAAAAGGTACAATTACATATTACCATAAACCATGTAAAACCTACAACTATCCAAATTGCACCCAAAAGTTACTCCATTGACTAATCTAGAAATAACCGACCAGTCTCACGTGGTAGGTTCTTAAGATGCCGAAGGTTCAGAGTGTGAGGGAGCCACAACACTATTTGAAAAATGTAAAAGTGAGGGAATGAATCCACAGACCCTGTGAATAGGAACAACCCCACAAAAATATCTGTTTCACTAAAATAAACCAAATATGTACATGTATAGATATACGAACGCGTAGGTACAATTTTGAGTAGAGAAAACTAAAAACCAATTTAATATCACATTACTATCAAGTCAGAAAGCATACTATAACCAACCAAACTAAGCCAAACTCCATTAGAATAAAATATTTATATGAGAAAAATATGGTTACAAAACAATGAAAGTAAGTCCAGAAGGATGGATCCATTGCCCCTTCATGTGAGGAACTATAACATATACATATAACAAATAACATATATCAGTTGTTTCATTTGAAGTAAAGCTCTCTGTCAGATACATAGATTGAATAACAGATATTCCAATCCAGAGTAAACTCACGGATGGTAGTATTACATAACTTAGTCCATGGACATCTAGATAACCGAGGTGCACCTAAGGTTTCTTTATGGAAGTAGCTAAGGATCCACCAAAACAGCTTTATAACCCATAGATCATAAACTTTTACCATAATTGACTTAAATGAAATAAGAATGATTGAAATCGCATAAATATTTTCTTAGTAAAATGTAATGCAAGGATCAAGGAAATTCCCACAGAATGAAGCATATACACAAAATTTAACAAAGTAAAAACAAATATAAAATGGTACTTGACTATTTCAGTATAAAAGTAAGATAAAACATAAACTAATATCCATGTACCTCATGTAACTAATGAAGTTAGGAGAATAACTGTAATGATACAAAAAATTAAAAGATAGCATTATTGAAATAAACATTGAGATACCAGCTATATAGGTATGCTATATACTGATAATGAAAAATACGGGCATCATAAAATAGAGAGTTCCACTCACAATTTCTTTTTTTTTTTTAAAAAAAAAAAGAAGCTTGACTACCACCAAGTATTCCCATTTGCCTTTAACACTTGAATTCTCCCTTGAGGTTTACAAAGAGGAAGTTCCCCTAGAACTTTCACTTTCCTTACTCTATTTGATGCAGGATGTCCTCCCCTTGAATTCATTTTACCAATTTTGTAACATTAGCTCCTGAAATTTTTCTTCTTACAAATTTCGGCCCTTGTTGGTTTGTTTGGACAAAACCTAACAAATAAAGTAAACAGAACAAGAACTTGGAAAAAGATGTAGAACTTCTCATATATTTATTCATTTCTAGGCAAGTTATTTATACACCAATATGAAACTAATCTACAGAAAAATCAGCTGCAGCAGATAAGCATAAAAAAGATAGCATAAAAGATAAACTTCCTAATGGAAAGGATAACATAAAAGATAAACTCCTTAATAGAAAAGATAGCATAAAAGATAAAACTTCCTAACAAAAATTTGACTTCTTCAACATGGCATAATTTTCCAGCCTACTTGCAACTTCAAGAGTCATCCAAATGTCACTCCTCCTTGGCTCTGGAGTTGTACACTCCAAGCTTCTGCCTTAAGAACTCATATCTAGCCTTGGAAAGTGCCTTTGTTAAAATGTTAGCACTTTGATCATTTGTTTTGCAATGGACTAGTTGAACTTCTCCTTCCCTTTGTACTTCTCTTAAAAAATAAATCTTTATCTTAAAGTGTTTTGTTTTGCCATGAAACACTAGATTATTAGCAATCGAAATTGCAGGTTCATTATCCATAAACACCTGTGTGCTATTATTCTACTCCATATGCAAATCTACCATTAATTTCCTGATCTAGAGCACTTGATTCATAGCAACAGCAGCAGCCACATATTCTACTTCTGCTGTGGATTGAGAAATGACTTCTTGTTTTTTTGAACACCAAGAAAAAATGCCAGAACCAAAACTGAAGTAGTAACCTGGAGTGCTCCTCATATCATCATCACAGCCTGCCCAATCACTATCTGAGTAACCATGGAGACTGAAACTTTTAACTTGACTAAACTTTAGTCCATAATTAACTGTGCCTTTAACATATCTAATAATTCTTTTTGCTGCTTGTAAATGAATTTCACTAGCACAATGCATGTACCTTGACAGCAAGTTTATAGCATGCACAATGTCTGGCCTAGTTGCAACTAAATACATCAGGCAACCGATTAGACTCTTGTACAACCTTTCATCAATCTTTTCAGCTCCATCTTCTTTACAAAACTTCTCCCTTTGATTCATTGGAGTTTCAGTTGGCTTGCACTCCTCCGTTTTGAATTTCTTGAGGACTTCTTTAGCATATTTTTTCTGACTTAGAAGTACCTCATTCTGTTTTTGTTGTACCTCCATACCAAGGAAAATGAAAATTTTCCCAAGGTCTGTCATCTCAAAAACATCATTCATTTCTTCTTTAAACTTGTTAATCAGCTCCTTACTGCTTCCTGTAACAAGTAAATCATCAACATATAGTGAAACCACAAGTATTTCATCATTATCTTTCCTGACATACGGTGTAGATTCACTTAGACTTCTTATGAAGCCTAAGTTCACCAAGAGAGCATCTATTCTGCTATACCAGGCCCTAGGTGCCTGCTTTAATCCATATAAAGCCTTTTTTAGTAGATAAACCTTCTCTTCCTGTCCTTGAACAGTAAATCCTTCAGGTTACTCAACAAAGATTTTTTCCTCCAAGTATCCATTTAAGAAAGCTGATTTAACATCCATTTGATGTATAATCCAGCCTTTTTGTGCAGCTATGGCCAATAGCATTCTAATAGTATCCAACCTAGCAATAGGGACAAAAGTTTCAGAGAAATCTACCCCAAACATTTGAGCATACCCTTTGACCACAAGCATTGCTTTTTGTTTATTCACAGACCCATCAGAATTAAGTTTAGTTCTATAAACCCATTTAACTCCAATAGGTTTCTTATGTTTAGGTCTATCCACTAATTCCCGTGTATGATTCTTTTCAATCATTTTGAGCTTCTCTTTCATTACAGCTATCCAATTTTGATCTGATGCAGCTTCTTTATACCATGTAGGCTTCATGATAGTAACATTGCAATTCTGATAAATTTTAAAAAGTGATTTAAATTTTGTGAATTCTTCATCTTTATTTGCATTCTCCTCCTGAAATTCTTGTATCTATTCATTTTCCCAACTACAGCTTTCAAATTCAAAAAATTTGACATCCCTGCTTACTATCAATATATTGCTTTTTGGTAGGTAGATTCTGTTGGCTTTTGAAACTGAACTATAGCCTATAAATATTCCTGGTTATGCCTTTTTGTCTAATTTATCTCTTTTAACCCGAGGAATGTGAGAAAAACACAAGCACCCAAATGTTTTCAAATTTAACAACTTTGGTTTATAACCATACCAAGATTCATATGGAGTCATTTTCTGCAAAGGTTTCATTGGTAATTTGTTTAGCAAAAACACTGCAGTATGTGCGGCTTCTGCCTATAATTTCTTTGGAAGTCCTTTGTCATGAAGTAAACACCTTGTCATCTCCATAATTGTTTTGTTTTTTCTCTCTACTACACCGTTTTGTTGAGGGGTGTATGGTGCTGTAAGTTGATGTTTAATGCCTGCTACTTCACAAAAATTATTAAATTTTTCATAAGTAAATTCTGTTCCATTATCGGACCTGATAACCTGCATTTTACATTTGCTTTGAGTTTCTATCCAAGCTTTAAACTTCCAAAAAAATGTCAATAACCTCAGTTTTTTGTTTCAAAAAATAAATCCAACACATTCTTGAGTAATCATCAATGAAAGCAATATAGTACCTAATGTCATTCAGTGATGGTGTTCTGCTTGGACCTCCTAAATCTGTATGCACTAGTTGTAATTTTTGTGTAGCTCTCCATGCCATGTTCTTTGGAAAAGAAAGCCTTGTTTGCTTCCCATACTGACATGCAGCACATGCTGGAAGTTCTTCTTCTAATTCAGGCAAGCCCTCCACAATGTTATTTTTCTTCATAAAGATTAGATCATTATGATGAAAGTGGCCCAATCTTTTGTGCCAGAGCATAGTGTTGCTTTCTTCTTTGTGTACTGCAGCTTGTTCACTTTCTAACAAATTAAAGGCAAAGCTTTTGCCTTTCATTTGAACTTTAATCACTTCCTTGCCTTTTGCATCTTGAATCATGCAATTTTTGTTCTCAAACAACACCTTATAGCCCTTTTCAAGTAACTGACCAACACTTAAAAGATTTTGGTTAATCTCAGGAACATATAACACATCAGAAATTGTTTTCAAACCTGTTTTGACCTTCAATTGCCACTGTTCCTTTGCTTTTAACAGCAATGTATGCTCCATTTCCAATTCTAACTTTAGTTCTAACTATTTCATCAAGCTCTCTGAATAATTCTCAATCATAGGTCATGTGGCTAATATAACCACTGTCTATAAGCCAGCTTTCAGTAGAACTGTTGGTGTCAAAGCATGATGCCACAAACATCTGCTCCTCTTGCGGTTGATCATCACAAACTTTGGCTTCCTCTTGCAATTGTTGAGATTTGCATATTCTTTCCACATGTCCTAACTGGTCACATTTTTGACATTTTGTATCTGGCCTCCACCAACATTTTGTTGGTGGATGATTAATTTTTTTGCAGTAGGGACAAGGAGGAAATGTTTGAGAGTTTAACCTCCTTTGAGTGTTGTTGGTGTTTCCATAACTTCCTGGCTTCTTACTGTAATTCTTGCCATCATTGTTATTTTGTGGTTTAACTAGATAAGCACCTTCCACAAATGCCTCTTGCCTCATGAGCCTGCTTTGTTCCTATTCCTGTAATGCATTCAACAAATCTGCCAAGGTAATGCTTGACAAGTCCTTTGAGTTTTCTAAAGAAGAAATTGTTGCTTCAAAATTTTTAGGAATTGTAACTAGAATTTTTTGAACTATTCTAGAATCAGAAAAGTCAGTACCTAACAACCTTATATTGTTGACAATCCCAAGAAGTCTATCAGAATATACCTTGATAGTTTTTGATTCCTTCATTCTTTGCATCTCAAATTCTCGAATCAAATTTAATACTTGCATACCTCTGACTCTTTCATTTCCTTCATACTCTTGCTTCAAGAAATTCCAGATTTTGTGGGCTGATTTCAATGTCATAATTCTAGTGAAAATTGTAGGTGAGACTGCTGCAAACAGAGTTGCTTTTGCTTTTGATCTCCTTTGCTTTATTTCCTTTTGATTTTTGATCTGAGCAAGGGTTGGATTGTTTGGCAAGGCTGGAACTTCATATTCTTGTTCAGCAGCTTCCCACAAATCATTAGCATCGAGATAGGCTTCCATTCTAACAGCCCATACTTGATAATTTGTTCAATCAAATACTAGAGGTGCAATTGCAGTAAACACAGCTTCTGAGTTCATTCTGAAATTTCGTTGGTTTTGGAATTTGTGTATGGTGGGTTATGACTGTTTTAGGCTAATGTATATTCTCTCAATCTCACAAATCCCTTAGGATAAACCTGGCTCTTATACCAATTTGTTGGTTTGTTTGGACAAAACCTAACAGATAAAGTAAACAGAACAAGAACTTGGAAAAAGATTGAGAACTTCATATATTTATTCATTGCTAGGCAAGTTATTTATACACCAATATAAAACTAATCTACAGAAAAATCTGTTGCAATAAATAAGCATAAAAAAGATAGCATAAAAGATAAACTTGCTAATGGAAAGGATAACATAAAAGATAAACTTCCTAATGGAAAGGATAACATAAAAGATAAACTTCTTAATAGAAATGATAGCATAAAAGATAAAACTTCACTACAAAAATTTGACTTCTTCAACATGGCATAATTTTCCAGCTTACTTGGCAACTTCAAGAGTCATCCAAACATCAGCTCTTCTAGCTCAATTTACTAGAGATTTCACTTGGCAACTAACAATGGCCATGGGATAAAATTTAAGAGAAGATGAAGCTAGGAACCCGAGACTCAGGAGCAAACCAACCAGTGAGAAGTTAATCGAACATAGCTGAAGAAAAATCACAGCAACTCGGTGAACCTAGTAGTCGAAACACTAACAGATTAGAGGAACTGAGCTTCTGAACCTTGTTGTATTCAACTAGAAAGTAAAGCAATTAATGGGGCCATGTGAATTGGAGAAATATCTCCAGTGATATCATTTAGAGAGGGGACACGTAGATGCTAGGAGAATTTTTGAAATTGGTTTTAGAGATATATGTAAGAAAAATCCAAAAGATATCTGGTGGTCCCTACTTAAAAGCTACTGTCACATATTTCCACATAATTTAATCACTTTAACCTAAAATATGGTTTACCGTTTTAGTGGCATGAATCTGACTTCGTAAGTTTGGTCATATAAAATACACAAAATTTGCTAAATTTATCACTCCACTATAATTTTCTTCATCCTTCCTGACTACCCCAACATATAAAATTGTATAGAACTAAAGGAAAGTTCTTGGGATTAGATATACATTAAGAGGTCTATTAGGGACATTACATTCTTCTCCAGAAAGCATGAGCAACATAACGCTAACATTGCAAAAGAAATGGTAGCCATATTATATTTTTTATAGTGGGTATATTGCATATTTAACATTGATAAAATTGAAAGATGATTTGAGAAATTGAAAGAAGATCCGAATTTCTTCAACCACAAATTAGTACAAGAAACTTTAGAGATTTTGAAGGAAAAGCATGGAGTTCCAGGAGCAAAAATTCAAAGATTTCAGAGTGAGTACACTATAGAAGGCTTAGAGTTTTGGGGTATTGTAGAGGTTAGGTTTAGTCACAGTTTGATAAGCTGTCTTGTGTATTTTGTTGATTTGATATTTTGTCATTGAAATCAACCACATATATGTAATTTAACTTTACTATAGTGGATTTGAGGTGGTTCCTTACACCCATAGTGGTTTTTATTTTGAAGAAGTTCTTCAAAAATTTTCTACTTCGTCAACAAATTGCTTATGTCTATTTTATTTAATGTTTAATATTTTAATTTATTACATATTTATTGATTTAATTTTTGAATTATCTAATTTATTAATTAATTGAGCTTAAAATTTAAATTACCTATTCACCCCTTTCAGGTGTTAGTTGAGTCTAAACTAAGATTTTTCAGTATTTTATTCTTATAATGTTTATATCATTGATTTGACTTTAAACTTACATCAGTAGCTAATTATAACTGGTTATTTTAATAATTAAATACTGTTCTTGGTCAAATTTTCATAATGGGGGCCGCAGGGCTGGCTAGATCAAGATATACGACCCAATTGTTTATAAAACAACGGCTACATATACATATATATTATTAACTATCAACACAAACCAGAGGTACACATGATATCTGAGAGAAAGACAAGATTATTGTTTTCTGCTGCTGCCTTTTCGAATTGATTGTTTTTTTATTTAACTTGAATTGGGGCTCGAGTTTACAACTGAAGATGGCAGCCAAAAGAGATAGCGGAAAGGGAATGGGACGAAGAAAGAAAGAAAAAAACAATAGGAAGGAAGAATTTTGCGATTATATGTAAAAGTAGCTAGTAGCTAGAACTTGCAAAAGAGGTGATTTGGTTGATCCAAAATCAACATTCAAGCTTGGTGAGGATAAAGGCGAATAGGAAGGCCCTGTGCAGGCATGGGCATGGGATCAACGATAATCTTCTCATCCGGAAGCAACTTCTCCCACTTGAACCTCTTCACTAAGTTGTGCATGAAAACTAGTATTTCCAATCGAGCATACTCTTTTCCAGGGCACATCCTTGGTCCTCCACCGAATGGCACAAAAGTGTATGGAGCTGGACCATTTCCTTCGAATCTACTCGGATCGAACTTCTCGGGTTCCGGGAAGTACTCTGCACTCTTGTGAGTTGAATTTGCACTCCAGTACAACTATATACAACATTGGAATTCATTAGCGAAAAGAAAATTATTATTAGATAATTATATAAGGATATTTCTGGGTATTGATTATTTAATCAAAAGAAACCCTCATTTTACCTTCCAGCCCTTTGGAATTGAGAAACCATTGAAGATAAAGTCATTGATGGCTTCCCTGAAAGCTCCTTGGAGTGGAGGGGCGAGTCTCATTACTTCACAAGCCACGTTCCACGAGTATTTCATCTTCTGGATGTCATCCCAATTCAACAACTCTCCTGGGGATTTCGATTTTGCAATTTCCATTTGCTCTAAAAAAATGGCAAGAAGAAAGGAAAGAAATAAGACCGTATCATAAATATTAATCACGGCATTCTTTTAACAATTATATATATATATATAGTTGGTTTGTTTGGAAAATTATATATTCTTTGGCTGCGCTGTTTTATGCTGGCTTGTGGAAGGGGAAAAAAAACAATACATATAACATTTTTTGCTGAAAACATCTAATAAGTACAGGACAAGAATGATATTTTAAAAATATTTTTTTTAATTGAGATATCTAAAGTTAAAATCCTGTCTAAAAATTAATTTTTTGATTTTATCATTCCGTTTGCTTAAGTAACAATAAATTGTTAAAATTAAAGATATATACAAGAGATATAGTAAAAATAATTGCAAGAAATTTACATATATTAATTCAAGTAAATAATTTCTTCAATTTCTCGTTAATCAAGTTAATAAAAGATCCAAATTAGAGTGAAAATCTTTGAATGACTAAATTTAAAAGAATTTAATTTTGAGATACTCAATTAAAAATGATATTTTAAAATATTAATTTACTCAAAAATAAATTCCCACCGATCTTAATTAATTATACAAATTAGTACATGCGTAGACATCTAGACATGACTCGAGAGTCCCTACACCATTTGAAAAAATTGCCACGGTTGGTATAGGGGTCCATACTTGTTTCGTGTTTTCGAATTATGTTGTTTACGTAGTTTTCATATTTATAATCATATACAATTATAGAGTGTATTTGGAACCCCTTTAATTTGAATTCTCATTTTTTGTTTGAAAAATAATCTTAAATAACTTCAATTATTTTTCTTAAGAAAATGAAAATTTTCTCATAACCAAAATTCTCCAAAATTGTTATGTAAGATTTCAAATATAAAGAATTGATTTAAAACTAGACTGTTTGGAACGATTTTTATTTTATTAATTTTTAAAATAGTTCTTGAAAACAACTCTAAAAAATAGTTTTATAGAACAAAAAAATAAAAAACTTGTTTGAATAAAAATATTTTTCATCAATTGTTTTTCATGTTTTTTAGAAAACAGATGACAAAAATAAGACAAAACACGAAAAATTCTTTTTGTTTTTTGTTTTCTAGTTACTGTCTTGAGAAACAGTTTTTAAAAATAACTGATAAAAACAGTTACCCAAACGAATTTTTTTATTCTCGCAGAACAAAAAAATAAAAAAACTGTTTTTAAAAATAGAACCAAACAGTTTGTAAATTTTTAGGTTATCCGTAATCATTTATTACATTTTTAAATATTAAAATGGAAAATATTATTACATAATCAAACTTAAGGTTCGTAAATATGTATATCCGAAACTATTATTGTGGCACTAATTAAATTTTTAGTTTCTATATGCATTTCTATATTAGAAACTTGGACTGAAGGGTTGAAGATGAGTAAAAAAAACTTAAGTATTTAATACAAAGGTTATTATTGAAAAGTTATAAAATTTCAATTATTCAAAACTTATTCAAATAATGTAATCCAATAAGTTTTAATATTTTTTCTAAATAAAATTTAATAAATAATAGAATTCAATTGAATTTTTTTTAGTAAGAACTAAAATAAATTATTTGTAAACTTATTTTCAAACACTACAATATTAGGTAAGTTTATCCAAATTTATTAACAAGGCCCCCGAAATTTAGAGCTGTAAATCACCACATAGAATTGATGAGTGTAGTATGAAGATGGAAATGAAGTAGCAGTGAAAATTAAGACTCACCCTTGTAGACTCCTTCGTAAATGTGAGGGAGCTCGGCAAGGAACTTGACAATGAAAGTGCAAGCAGCACTGGCAGTGTCATGGCCTCCGATCAAAAGGCCAAGAATCTTATCGGCAATATCCAACTCATTCATATACTGCCCGTTCTTATCGCATGTCAATAACATGTGGGATAATATGTCTTGGGTGGGGGAGGCCTTGCCCTCAGCCAAATCCATCTTCCTCTGCCTGATGATGGCCAAAAGCTCCTTCCTGATGAATTTGGAGGCCTTGATGGCACGGTTGAAGGGCGTTCCGGGCAAGTCAATGGGTATTGATATGATTCCAGAAGCCAACAGTTGGAAAGGGTCAGCAAATTTCGCCACGTGGTTGGGATCCTCAACGCTAATGAACAAGCGACAAGCCAACCAGAAGGTATACCTGTTCACATACCCAAAAAACAAAAACAAATTAATTTTGATGCACGTAAGCAAATTAAATCTTGTTCTCCAAACGTGAAGAAAAGTGCCTGTAATAATTAATTAATCACCTCTTGGCCAAGGGGAACACGGTGACTTCCTTCTTGTTCTCCCAACCTGAAGAAAAGTGCCTTTCGGCAATGGCATCCATGATACCAATATAACGTTGGAGGGCTTCGGGCTTAAGGAACTGAGGGAGCAACTTTCTCATCTTCTTGGCCTCTTCCTTAGAGCTAGTTTGAAGAGAGGTGGGGAAGATCTTGTTGACAGAGTCTGGCCACCATGCGTTGACAAGCTTGTTCTCGTTGGAGAACAAGAACTTGTTGCATGCTGATCCGCAGAAGACGGCTGCGGGCTCCCCCAGGATTGAAGTCTTGAACACTTGGGAAGAGTACTTGGTCATTCGGTCGAAGATGAACTTCTCTGGATGCCCTTTCCATCCTGTGGAAAGAAAATCCAGGCTCTCTCCAATCAGCGGGTACCCGATCTTTCCCGGAGGCAGGTTCGCGGCCGTAAACAGAGACCTGTGCCTGTAGAAGAGGAAGAAGAGGGAGAGGGAGACCGAAGAAACAAACAGCAGCAGAAGGGTGAGATAGAAATGATCCATCCTCTTCTTGTCTATGCTTAATTAATTGGTGTGCAAGTTTGGGTGCCGGCAATTTATAGGCATAATGCTTGGGGATGTGTTTGGGTGTGAGTCACCGAAATGACATTTTGGCATGGCAAAAGCGAGAGTCAAACAAAGCTAGCTCATCTCTTTGTACTACAGAAAAATAAATAAAGAAAATAAAGAAAATCTCTTAGAAAATGGACATGCGAGTTTGGCATGCTCTAGCCTAGTGATGTCACAATAGCACTTCGCAAATAAAATACTTAAATGCTTTTCTTTTCTCTTAAGGGCCCCACTACGCAATATTTTTCATCCCTTGTATTCGTGATGGAGAGGTCAAAGAACTAAGTGTGCGTAATTACACTTAAGTCACACAACATACATATTATTATATCATCTAATTCCTAGAGTATTATTATAAAATAATAAACAATTTTCATTTATACTGTATCTAATAAATATAAATAATATATTTTTAAATAAAACATAACTGGTTTTATTTAAATTTCATAATGGACATTAAAAATTCTTTCTTATTTAAAATTTGGTGTATTCTATCCTACTATGCTCCAGAGTAGGTTTTTCTTTTTTTAGATTTTATTTTTAGATTTTTGTTATATTTTTTATTTTAAAAAATAAGTTTAAAGAATTAAAAAAATATATGAAAAAAAAAATAAAAAAGTCAAAAATTATTTTTACTTTTTTTTGTTTTTCTACTTTATTTTTAAATTGTTTTAATATTTGTATTAAGAATTTTTTATTTTTTTAAATTTTTTTAAATTCTTTAAACTTATTTCTTAAAATAAAAAATATAAAAAAAATAAAAAACTTACTCTAAGTATAAATAATCCAGAATAAGAAAGAATGCACCTTAAAATTTACACATGACTTATCCGTATTATTATATATAGCTGTGGGAGTTTTATTATTTTAGTGTGCTAATAACCTTCAAAACAAAATAAAATATATTTTTAAGTAATATAGGTAAAAAATTAAAAAAATATATTAAATAGTTAATAATAAGGACCCATTAAAAGTAGCTATACATTTTATAAAAAAGAAGAAGATAAATATTAATAGAAAACGTAAATTGATATTTACATTAGTATATATCAAGGCACTAATATATATTATAGATGTAAAAATGATTTGTGAACCAGGTATTTCTAAAGAAAGTTATTACAAATGAACTTAAATTTCGAGTTGAATATGTAGTGTACAGCTTTATTCGGTATTTGCTTTGAGTTTTTTTTTTTTTTTTTTAGCCAAACGTATTTGCTTTGAGTCTTTGACTAGCACCAAAACCCTTAGTTTTAGCAAAAATGAATAACTTTCTTACAAAGCACATTTTTTTCTGCCACCCGGCAGCTCGTGGAGCTCGTGCACCTCGTGCGCTCTAAGTCGGACAAAGTTGGCCTATAAAAAATTGGACTCAAGGTCCAATAATTTGATTCAGTATCATATTTCATTCAATATCTTTTATATTTTTTAATATTCTTTTCCCAAATAAGTAGATAGACTACATGGTCTCAAAATTATTTAAGATTTACATTTTTTTTTAATTTAGTTTTTACTGGGGATTGAATCCGCAATCCTCAACCTTAGAGACAATTTCAATATCATTAAATTATAAGTTTATTAATAGATTTACATATTATTTTGAAACTTTTTCTATCATTTAATTTAATTTTTAATATATATATATGTGTGTGTGTGTGTGTGTGTGTGTGTGTATGTGTGTGTGTGTGAGATATAGACTCTCTCATATAAGGTGACAACATAACACCATGATGAAATTTTTCATTGATCCATTTTTCACAGTTATTCATACTACAAACTCAAAAACAATTGGCATAAGAAAAACTTTAAATCAATTAAATTCAATAGTTACCTTTCTATCAAGTGTTGTCTATATAACAATTATTAAATGTAATACAAAATTATTTGATAAATATAATTTCTCATAAAAAGGCATGATTTTATCAGACATTAGAGTAACTAATTCCAACTATAATAAAAAAATTTTTAAAAAGGGTATACATTATCTTGTATTTATTTTTTAGAATTTATTTTATGAGATTGAAATAAAAAGGGAAATTATTTTGTATTATATATGAACACTATACACAAATGTGATTGTTTGTTATATGATGCTAATGACAAGATCTCAGGATATGGCTAGACCCTAAATCTGAATAAAAACCTAGCACTTGGCTGCTAGGGAGCTTTGTAGTTATGGAGCTATAGTACCTCTACGCCTTGCCTTTGAGTTCCCCGTGGCAACTATGGAGCTAATGAACCTCGCGGCCTATGTTACGCACTTGGATTCATTTCAATTATATGAGATTCAATTGAATTTTAATCGTCCAACGTTAAGATTTAATTTTTTTTTAGCATAAATTTTGATGCATATTTTTTTAAAACTTTTTAAGAGAACGTGGTCATTTAGCACGATCTTGCTGATTGAAGCTTGTGCAGTTAAATCCTTACAAAATGAAATCCAAATTCCTATGCTACCTTTTCCTTTGCCTTTTTTTTTTTACCCTTGTCTACAGGGGCGGACCATCCTTATGTGTTAGTCCCTTCAAATATTATAAAAAATGCTTAATGTGTTAGCCCCTACCTTATTGCAACTATGGAGCTAAAACATGAAGGGTTCGCCGTTAGGGTTGCGTTGTGCTGGGTTTCTCTTTTGCAGGCAAAAATTTTAACGTGTTGATTAATCTGCACATTGCTATCGTGTTCATTCTTATATGTGTTTCTCTCTGGTAAATATAGCTTTGGCCTTTGCTAGTTTTCTGGTGAGAAGCAGATTTTACAAAGACCAATTTCTTACTGTTTTGGTGCCATAAAAGTTATGGCGTCAACGCAAGGAGCTCAGGAACGAAACATTAGCGACAATGTAACTGAGGAGATTGTGGAGATTAATGACCACATGGTGCAAGAGGGCCTGCTATGATCAAAGAGGCCGTGTTGAGAAACAAGGCCCTTAATCAAAAATTAACTTTTAATTAATTAAAAAAATATTCTTTTTACCCTTTATGTTTGCAACTAGTTTCATTACTGTCCATAAATTTCATTTATTTCATTTTAGTTCTTAATATTTTAAAAGTATATCAAACTGGTCCCAAACGTGAACACTATTAATTCCACTAACGTAATGTGCTTACGTGGTATATACACTATATTAGATTCAACACATGGTAGGGCTTGAAGGACACGTTAGTTGGTAATGTGGAAGAACCATTTGCCCCAATTTCAGAAATTTTCCTTCTCTCACAGATCGTCTCGAAGAATTAGAAAACTTTAAAATACAAAGATGGTAAAGATCAACTTCAAGTAGGTAGTTGAGTTAATACAACTTATTTAAAGGCATCAACTTCTTTAGAAGAATTAGACAACTTTAAAACTGTATCAGATAACTTGAAAATGACAGGTTTAAAATCTAGAGTGCATATTCAAAACATTCATCACATTTATGGGTACTATCAAATTTCTTCTGTCATTTTATTTCTTAATTTTGGTGGTTATTCTTTTAATGTCTTTAATATCACCATCTCCAACATATCAGCGTCTTTAATATCAACAATGGCAATGGCAATGGCAAGCGATTCTTCAATGAAGGAGACGATATGTGAGGGAAGGAAAATATTTGAAATTGGGGCAAATGGTTCTTCAATCAATTAAGTCAAAATTGCGTTGTTTTGGTGTTTATCCGCATCACCTACTGACATGCCCTTCAAGCCCTATCATGTGTCCAATTTGATCTAACATATATCATCAGCACATTCTGTTAGTGTAATGAACAGTATTCACATTTGGGACTAATTTAGTATACTTCTAAAACATTAATGATTAAAATAAAACAAACAAAACATACGAGACAATAATGAAACTGAGTGCAAACGTAAAGAATAAAAATAATACTTTTATCTTTAATTAATATATCTTGGTTTTGATGCAAATAACACTTTTTTGTGAAAGAGAAAAGTATAAAAATTTGAGTACCTTGGTTTTATCCATTTCGAGTAAAGAAGTTGTCAGTTAAGGAACTTTTGTTTCATGCTGCACTTTGTTTCATGAGCTGACTTGGTACCTTATAAAAATATTTATAGAGCTCTCTCAACCTTGTACTATTTTAATGAAGTCAAGAAGAACTTTTCCTCATAGATACTCATGAATACATGCTTTAAGAAAGGTTAATTTGTTAAATGTGCATTGTTTCATAGTTGTCTTCAAGGTAAGTCTGAATATCTGTTGCTTCAGAAAAAGAGCATGGAATTTTTGTAGAACCAGACACCCTGTTGAAGCTGCAAATGAACTAGGAGCAAATAGAATGACCAAAAAACTTCAAAGAAGAATATGATAAGTCATTAAAGCTCTAACAATGGACGTTGGAAATGGTTGAATGGCCATGGAAGTATTCAATGCATTCCTAATGGCTAGAGCTCTCCATTATAAATCCAAAAGCTTTGGAGCATTAAAGAGCACGAACCAGAGCATTCAAGAAGACTGGAATATTTAATTGTGTTCTCTTTAATCATTTGATCTTATCATTGACTCATTTACTTTTGAAGAAGCTTGTTGTGGGAATAGCTCATTATGAGCATTTATTCCATTATTCCTTTGTGAGAAGTTTGATTAGATTCTTAGGAGAAAAATTTAACACTTAGTCACGCTTTGAGGTGGTGGATTACCTATAAGTTGTTAACTTTGTAAAGAGAATATAATAAGTAAATAGTAGTAAAAATAATGATATCTTAAGGACAGCATAGATTTCTACAAAATGATAATAAATAATAAAAAAAATCCTATCATAAATTTTGAGACAAAAAGATAGGTCTCTAAAATTATAACTCAAAAAAGATAAAAGTTTACTCTTTTTTTTTGTTGTAAATTTTATGTTTTTTGAAAACCAGAAAATAAATTAAAATAGCACATAAGACGTAAATTTTGTCGTCCTATAGCAAAATATAACAATTGCTTACATTACTTATGCATGTTTAGATTAAATTCCTTATATCGTTTCCTTCAATGTGTATATTATATTCTTTTAGTATGAATTCAACATTTGTAACAACTTAGTTTCACAAGTTATTTTTGTTTGAATTTTTTCCACACTACCAAATGTATACTCATTTTATATATTTTCTCACATGCAATATAAGGTACCACAAAAACTAACTTAAACCATTCATTGTTTTCTAATTGACCAATGATAGAAGTATAAGTGTTATTAACATATAAAAATGATAGTATAAAAATATAATTTCTCTCTTATGGCTAATTTCATTCAGATATCTCCAGATTCTAAATAAGTGCCTTTTTAAATTTATTTTTCTCTCTAACTGGCCTGTAAATAATCTAGAAGGGTGCATTATAATGATCCTAGAGAGATAAGTAAAATTTCATATGATACCCTTCTAAATAAGATGCCTATAAAAATACTAAAAACTTTACTCTTTTTCTTCTTATCTTGTAATATGTATAAATTTTACATGAATGAATGAGTAGAGTGAAGGCTTTCGCCAATATTTGTGAAAAAATCAATATTTTATTTAATTAACAGTGATATTAACCATTAGATTAAAATATTTAATTTGATCTAACAATTATTTGATAATAATACTGATTAATTAATAGAATATTAAAATATATTTTAATTTGAATATTAAATATTGCCCTTTTATGATCCAACCAGGCAATTAAAATATTGAAACTTGTTAGATAATATATCATCGAGTTTATTGCTGTCAAATGGTATCTTTTACTAGGTTGAATTTTATTTTATTTTATTTTTATGCAAACTTGCACGCTTTAATTTAAATCTAAACAGATCACTGCCTATACCTACTTGAAAGCTAAAGGCTTTTATCTTTCGTTTTTCTTTTCTTCTTTCTAATACTAAGTTGAGGCTTCTTTAATTTGAAGGTAAAGTATATCGTGAACCACACTCTTTTACCCACCGAGTTTTTAATCCTTCAAATGCTTCTCTAAATTTTTCCCTCCTTTTAGTGAATAAACGCTAAGTTGACAGGAGGTGTGACAAAAATGTAAATGAAAGAACGTGAGAATATCATTATTCTATCGTGAGCCGCGTTAAATTACAGGTATGATCTATTGAAAAAGAGAAAACCCGTTTAGAAAGAGGAGAATCAATGAAATAGAATAGAATGAAAAATAATGAAAAATGAACTTTTTTTCTTATTTGTAAATTTTAAAAATTAATGAGGAAAAGAGAATAGGAGGAAAATCAATGTCATTCCCTCTCTCTCAAAACACAATTTTTTTGTTCCTTCAAAATCGGGGATAAAGAGGGAGAATACTTATTTTTATTTATGGAATAGTACTTTTGCCATTTATTTTTATAATCTAATTTCCAATGTATTCATTCTTTAAATTCATATTTTTGTTTATTATGCGGCTAAAAAAGTTTGCTCTCGAAATAATTTCAAGTCATTCCTTTCCTCCAATATGTTTTCTATATGTAATTTCCACGCCCAAATTTAATTTTTCATATGAAATTGTCATCACTTCTATATCAAATCATATATGATATGCATTAAATTGTCATTTCTAAATTTAATGTTTATTTATGTTGTGCAGTATTATAAATTATTTTTGAAGTTTCAAATTATTTTTTTATTGAAATTGATATTGAAATGCACATATAGTGATAAGGTTTTATTTCATTTTAAGTTAATTTTATAATTTTTCACCCTAATTTTAGTTGTCATTACAATATTCTTTTTAAATTATTAGTTGTAATACATTACACTGTAAACTATCATAATTTAGTCAAATTATCTCTCATTATTTAATTTAATATTAAAATTAATATTTTTAATTAACATGTGCTAGTTATGTAATTAAAAAAATTTAGTAGAATAAAAAATAATAATTTTATTATGTAAAATGATACAAATATCCAAAATATAAATGAAGATAAAATTTTTAATTAACTTTTATTTTTGAGGTAAGAATAAAATTTAATTAAAAATTATATCTCATTTAAGGATATTTGTATTATTTTGCATAGTAAGTTTTGTTATTAGAAATATTACTAGCTTTAGTTTATTTCTATAAAAAAAACTTGAAAAATGGAATGGGCAAAAAAAGAAATTGAAGAATTCACAAGTTTCGACAGTAACATATTTTAAACTTCGTATGGAAAAAGAAGAAATAAATAAATATTTAAATAGTTAAATGACTCTTTATCAACTCTTAAGATAGTTGTATGTTTTCAAATTTGAATACATAATTATAGTGTGCCGGGCATCAGTGGGAACCTCACGCTAACACAACCAATATTGTACGCTTGCATAGACATCTATTTTTTTTTTTTGGACGAAATCTTCATCGTCTTTATAAATTGGGATTAGCGGATTACGGAGATATTAAGAGATGTTTTAATTATATAATATTTTTTTATTTTATTATAAAAATATATACGAATCTTTTTTAAATGTTAAAAAATATTATAATTTAATTAATTTTAAATTTTAAATTTTAAATTATTTATATATTTAAAATATTCTTTGAGAACTTTTGATTTTACTTATTATTAATTATAAAAAATTTTGAGATTTAATATGTTTGAATCTTTAAATTTGTCTATTATTAAATATAAATTCTTTTTAAAATTATTCAATATGTTTGATTTCTTTTTTTACATTAATATTATTAAGAGATAATGAATAAATAAATTATTTGAGTTTTACTAGTTTTTTTTTTCAAATGATATTTTAGACATATAAATGATTTAACTAAGGTTAAATTTAAAATTGAATTAAGTTGTAATATTTTTTTAACTTTCAAGAAATGTCTGTATGTATATATTTTTATAATAGAAGAGAGGACTCTCAAGAAAGGACAAAGTAATTTATTCTATTTAATATTCAGACTTATTATATAAAAAATAAAAATTTTCTTATCTATGCAGTTATTCATTTCTATTTTCATCTATTTTTTTAAATTTATATTCAGATTCAGATTTATTTATTCTAAAAAATTCTTAATTATGGTTAGACCAATTTAAAAAAATTTCAAATAATCATTAATATAACTCAAACGATAAATAAAAATTTCCAATAATTATTAATATAGATAATAAGAAAAATCCTTAAATAATAATTAATATAATTCAAATAATAAAAAAGTTTTAACCAATGACTAATATAATCCAAAAACAAGAAAAAAGTATCAACATTGTCCTTCAAATACAATAGATATGCGCACATCCTTATAATCAGACCCAAATTTAAATGAATAAATTTTATGAGTATCTATTAGATTTGAGCAAAAAAAATTTCAAATTTAAATGAATAAAATTATTATTTTTTCTTTTGTGTATAAATAATCATAAGAATTTAAACATAAGATTCTTTCAAAACTACTAAAACCATTCATTTTCATGTAATATTTAGTGGAGAAAAAGGAAAAAAAATAATACTATAACTTGTGTTCATAAATCAAACGAGTTTCACAGGCTGCCGGGCTCTTTCTTTCACAGCTAATCCCAGGAAACGCCTTCAATTATTATTTTTAATATGGCTCCTTTTGTATGATGGAAAAATAAAGTTTTTTAAATATTTCCATAAAAATATTGTTTGTTTCACTAAAATATACATTTTTTGTTTAAATTATATGAATACATTTTATTTTGAAATAATAATTGATAATGTAATTGTGACAGTTAGCAATGATGGTGAGTTAGCAATAATAGTAATGACACTACATCGGCGGATATTCAACCAAATTAACAGGGGATAAAAAATTGATATCAAAATAATTTTCTTTAAGAAATGAATATGTAAAAGTTATGTTATTTTTATCTTTATTACTAGTTTTTTTTTTGAAAAATAAATAAATTTTTTTTATTTTTTACCATTATGTTATTATAAAATAAATTTATTATTTTTAAAATAACCTGATTATTTAAAAATAATTTAAATATAATTCAAATAATTATAAATATTTTTATAAGTATGAACAATTGAACATGATAATCATAGTATTAATTAAAAATAATTTTTATAAGTATGATGATAGGTAGAGAAATTTTTAAATAATATAAAATTTTAACTTTTTCACCCACATTTTACCTCTGGTTCACCCTCAAAATGTCCACCATGATTCAATATAAGAGTTATATAATCATAATGAATAGTCATAATAACTATACAATAATAATTAAATAAATCAAATAGTTAACATTACAAATTAGATTTTTAATTTTACTAAACCCACTAAAAAAAACAAATACAAATTTCAGCACTAAATAAATGAAATGGGACCACAAGCTCACAACTAACTTAAACTATTATTCTATTTTAGTCTTTTTCTCTCATTATAAAATTAAAAAAAATAGTATTTGTAAGTTATAATTGTATTTGTTACATATATCTTACACATTTATTTTTAACTATAAATATATTATAAAAAATGTATATAACAAATAATTTTTAAAAAAATTACTTACATAGCAAATATTTTTTGGGAGGAATAATATTTTTAAAATTTTAGAGAGATAAAATAATTTTTTAAAAAGTATATTTGTATAAACAAAAAAAAAATTTTGGGGAGACCTTCTGCCGGTCTCCAAGAATATTAGCTCTTGGATGACAGTGATTGTATCATAGGCCATGTCTTTTATAGAAAAGAAAAAAAAAACTTAGATGGTAAGTCTAACTTATTTTTAAAATTCTTATTTTAATTTGAGCTTGGCATAAAATTGTTTAAGTTTAAAATTGACGGACGCATGACAAGGGTATTTATTTCACACATTTACTTAGTTTTAATTACCTTATTTTAAAGTGTCTTATACGTCTTTAGCCCTTAAGGCTGTGGCTCTAGGAAGCTGAAGCTGAGGCCGCGACTCGCATGTGTTAAATTATTATAAATAATCATAAATTCACTAAAAAAGAATCTTTTGACCTAGAGAAATGAGAAATAAGCGGGAGGCATCATTCTACAACAATTAATGAGTCTTGGAGGCAAAAAGATAAGAGATCAAGGATTCATTTGGCCTTGTGATCGTTTTATTTCTGAATCTCTTAACTTCTTCCCTTTAAATTTTCAATGTTGATTGTAGGTTTGACTATTGTATTTACAACACCTTTAATAGAGTATATTCTTCTTTTAGTCACATAAAATCTTGAATTGATTTGAGTCTCAATAAATTTCAATTTTAATCTTCAATTACTTTCTCTATTATGTCTTTAATGCTTTTAATCTTTTGACTATAAATTATATTGATTTAGGGAACCCTAGGTGCTTTGGAAATTAAAAGTGATTTAAGGTTTTGCAATGAACTGAGGAAAGTGTGATTATTTATGATAGGAATATACCCGTGTAACACATACAGTTATTAATTAGGGAATTAAACTTAATGAATCCCTATATTAGAGATTGCTTATAGGAATATAAGGTAATTCTAATTAGGAGTATGTCCATTTAGTCTTTGAAGAGTTACTTGGATAATTAAAAACTCTTGACTAGTAATTGAAATAATTAATTAGATTTATTTGGGAGAGAATTAAGCTTGATGAAGTGTGGGGAAGCAATTGTAGTTCTAGACTTTTTCAATTAGTGAACTTTTAATTCTAGTCTTCTGACATTTATAATTAGGTTGCTTTAATTATTTTAATTAGCTTAATTTTATTAATTGATTTAATTAAAATTTTAAAAAATGATTTTAGTATTTAACAAATTGGTATAATTATTCGTGGGAATGATAACTCACTCACTCTATATTACTTATTATAATAGCATATATTTACGTTCTGCATAGTTATAATTTTACGAACAACGCAAGCTCAACACCTTTTAAAACTTTATTTTATTGAGCATGAATTTAGTCCAAGTATCTGAAATCAAACTCCAACGTGACTCATTAAAAAAACTTTACTTACATTTGAGTTTAGTCTTAAGTAATAAAGATGGTGGCGGTGATAATAAGTTAACAGTAATGAGTTTGAGTAAATTGAAAATTGTCGATGCCTGTGAGTGGATCACGAACGTCTCAGTCCTGAGATGTTGAGGTCGGGTCAGTTGAGGTCGGGTCGGTCCAACGAGGTCGGTCCTGTAGACAAGTAAACAAGGGGTTCGGGCGCGATTATTACACTCCGATGCCAAAGTTAGTTATGTCTGAGCTTAGAATTCGTGTCTTAGTCATACCTGAGGAGTGTATTTATAGGCTGGTGAGTGGCTGGTTCAGTGGGCCTGGTTGTTGGGCCCTTTGCTATTGGGCTTTGGCCAGGTCCACTACACTTGCCCCCAAAAATCTACGGTCGGTGTCCGCGAGGCCAGGCGATGGTCGGTGGATTCACCGCCTGGAGGGGAAATGGTTGACTGCGGTCGGGATTTCGATCGCAAGGTTTGTGAGCCGTTGGATTT